>JAYMSF010002064.1:0-10857 GCA_036897335.1 Silene vulgaris
CCACCTGGCTGTTTTGTTAATCCATCACCACTTGCACCACCTGGGCCACCACCGTCACAGGTTCCACCTACATTGAACCAGTTCCAGCCTTTCTCATCCCCACAATATCCTGCGCCACCTCAAGCTTCTCTTGCCCGTCCGCCTCCTGTTGGGCCGCCTAATATGGCCCAACCACCAGTACAACCTATTATGGGCCCACCAATGCAACGGCCCGGTGTCACCGGTCCAAGTCCACCAGTTACTTTTCGCCCTCCGTCTCAGATACCACCTGTTCAAATGGCACCCCCTCCTCAAACTTATGCTCAGGCGCCACCAGCACAGCCTCCATCATATTATTCACCTCAGCCAGGCTATATCCAGCCTAATGCACATCAAGGTATACCAGCCATGCATGGGATGCAACAAACCTTCTCTGCTCCTCCTTCAAGCTCTATGCAGGATTTGATTGAAGATTTCAGCTCTCTGGCCTTGGGTGCTGTTCCTGGATCAATGGATAGTGCACTTGATCCTAAAGCATTGCCAAGGCCTCTAGAGGGGGATGTGGAGCCAAGAGCCTTTACTGAGATGTATCCATTTAATTGTAGCTCAAAATACTTACGGTTTACTACTGGTGGTATTCCAAATTCTCGGTCACTGGCCTCAAGGTGGCATCTACCACTTGGAGCCGTTGTTTGCCCCCTTGCTGAAGCTTCTGAAGGGGTTAGTGCTTTTGTTAGTGTGTTTTAGTTGGCAATTTCTGTGTCAACTTATTTTCTTGCTAATGCTTGACATGGAGTCCTATATTTGTTTTCAGGAAGAAGTACCGATAGTGAATTTTGGCTCTGCAGGTGTCGTTCGCTGCAGAAGGTGTCGCACATATGTAAATCCATACGTCACATTCACAGACGGTGGAAGAAAGTGGCGCTGCAACTTGTGCGCTCTTCTTAATGATGGTAATACTTGAATTTAGTAATATATTTTACCTACCAATGTAATTTAAGATTGTACACTGTCGAATCCTTCCTCTGATGACCTGATATCTCCTTTAAAGTCTTTTGTGATCCGATAAATGATCACTTGATGCTTTAACTGCTTCTAGCATGTCTATAATGGTAGCAGTGTAGCACTTCTTAATTACCTATCGTAGGATGCTTAATTCGTAATATGCCCCGATACGAGTAAGTAATAAGCATAAACTATACGCACAATAGGCAATAATTACGTTGTAATATGATGGGTTTTAAACAAAATATTTTTCCGTTGTAATACAAATATGAAATATGTGTGAGTTCGCAATTTGCTAGGGAATGAACGAAACGGTAACCTATCTGTAGATGTATCTACTTCCACTTTTGTGTATAAGGAGATTCCATTCATATGAGGGTCTGGAGTTACTTCTTTTAGCAGAAGAGTATATCTGTCAATCTGTCATGCGCAATTATGTTACATTCAAGGGTTTTCTGTGTTTTTTCTGTAGTTTCTGGTGATTATTTTGCCCAACTCGACGCCACTGGCAGAAGAATTGATGCAGATCAACGACCCGAGCTTAACAAAGGTAGTGTTGAATTTGTTGCACCAACCGAATACATGGTGCGTCCACCAATGCCACCTTTGTACTTTTTCCTCATCGATGTTTCAGTATCCGCAGTCAAGAGTGGTATGCTTGAGGTAAGCTGTCATCACTGAGAGTAATTGTTGTTTTCATGTGAGTTAGTTGCTTTTGAAGTTGACCTCTTATCTCTATCCCTAAGTGGGGCCATTGTAAACCGGCATTATATCATTGATATATTTGCCTGCAATTGTGCAATCCCTTAAATGTACTACTTGGCTACTCTATTTCTAGTTCTCGTTCTGCCTTCCTGTTCTTTCCTTTCTCTCCCTTTCTCCTCACCTCAGTTTTTCACTTCTCTCTCCTGGTTTTTCTATCTTTTTCTTCTCTTCCCTTTGGTGCTTCTTTATCATGTTACACAGCCCAACTAATTCTGCGACAATATGATTGCTATTGTATTGATTGTCAATCCTGTTGAAAACTATGTTGTTCAGTGAAGCACAGAATTTTGGCTGGAAAAAAATAGTGTTATCACATTTTGGTAAACGCATAGTTTGGAAAAATCATGTGAATCATCAGTCATATGTGAACTCTTGGTTGGGGGTATCTTTTAATATTAGCCTGTCTTGCTTGAGAGCGTAAACTTGTCTATTGACATAGTGCATCCAAATTTTTCGTTTCTTTTCATGCATTGCTTGGAGAAGTTCATTTTAGCAAGCTTTGAATTTGATTCCTACAGGTTGTGGCTCAGACTATCAAGTCCTGTCTGGATAACTTACCTGGGTTCCCTAGAACACAAATTGGCTTTATAACATTTGACAGCGCAATACACTTCTATAACATGAAGGCAAGTGAAGTTTTCTCATATAGAAGTTTGTCTTTTTTTCTACTTTTCCTTTTTAAATTTCCGTTTGCTTACCAACTTTGTATACCCTTTTCAGTCAACTTTGACGCAACCCCAAATGATGGTGATGTCTGATGTTGACGATGTATTTCTTCCTTTACCTGACGATCTCCTTGTAAACCTATCTGAATCAAGAATCGTGGTTGAATCATTTTTGGATAGTCTGCCATCCATGTTTCAAGACACTACAAATGTGGAATCTGCTTTCGGCCCAGCTCTCAAGGCTGCTTCGATGGTTATGGTGTGTTACTTTGTCAACTCTGTATATATTATACTGAATACAACTGTGTTTTGGGATACAATCATGATTTCTGTAATACGTTGGTGATGTCTAACGAGATCTAAAATTGCTCGTTCACAGGGACAACTAGGGGGTAAACTGATGATTTTCCAAAACTCACTCCCATCGATTGGAGTTGGTCGGTTAAGATTACGTGGTGAGGACGTTCGGGTTTATGGAACTGATAAAGAACATTCATTGAGAGTAGCTGAAGATCCATTCTACAAGCAAATGGCTGCTGATTTTACAAAGTACCAGATAGGAGTGAATGTGTATGCATTTAGCGACAAGTTCACCGATGTAGCCTCATTAGGTAGGTGCTTATCAGTCATGTTCACCTTATGAAATATCTAGAGGAATCAATTGTTCTACTCCCTCTAGTAGTCTAGTTCCTAGGAATTGACCCATTTCTACTTTAGACTTACTCATGAAATTGCTCCATTTCTATTTTGAGCTTGTCTTGTCTGGCTGAAATTCAATGTTGGCGCGGTGAGACCCACCACCCACTCACACCCGTTGACAATCCTTAATATTTGTGCAAAAGAAAATGGAGCAATTCCAAAGAATTGGAGGGAATACCTTTTAAAACATGAAATTTGTGGAACATTCCCATTTTTGTCCATTTCTTGCAAACTCCTTCCTTTAAAAACATTTATTTTAATAATAATAATATTATTATTATTATTACTACTGAAACACTCCCCAAGTCCCCACTCCCCAGATCCTCTATTTAGTCAGAAAGAAGCCAACTTTCTGGCTTTGAATACCATAAAAATGTGACTCTTGTTAGTTTGCCTAGATTATTTGGTTAATACCATCTTGTAATGGAATAATTGATATGAACTACTCTTTTTTAGCACATAGTCTGCACCGTGTATTTAGAAAACCATCAAATAGAGACTTTTAACTATATCTCGTTAGTAATTTACCCAAATTTAGGATGTAATATGAAAGGGAAAACAAAGATGGTTGGATAGAAACCTGAAACAAGGAGGAGAAACAAGTTTCACATGTATTCTGGTGTTAAATACCAGAAAATTGACATTTTGGCTAACCAGGAGTGTTAAGACATTTTGAAGCTGTTTGCTAGAGAGCAATTTGCAAGAAATGGGTTAAAAGGTAGTGTTGAGTTGAGCACGTTAAAAGTTAGTGGTTGGAAATAAATCCTATTTGGAGTATATATATTTATGGAAATCAGATCAGTTTTTTGTTTGTTATTTAGCTGTGATTTTTTTTAAACAACTTCACTCAAACTCTCCTCTAGGAACTCTTTCAAAATACACTGGCGGGCAGGTTTATTTTTATCCCAGTTTCAGATCAGCACTTCAGAAAGACAAGTTGAGGCATGAATTGGCAAGGGACCTCACTAGAGAGACTGCATGGGAGGCTGTTATGCGCATCAGATGCGGAAAAGGTTGTTCTACACTCTATATACTTGTCATGACCTCTTGTTTGTTTTTCCACTTGTTAACACTACTATGGCATTATCATTTCTGATATAATTATGACTGCAGGTGTCAGATTCAGCTCTTACCATGGTAACTTCATGTTGCGGTCCACTGATTTGCTAGCACTTCCAGCTGTGGACTGTGATAAGGCCTTTGCCATGCAGTTAACTCTGGAAGAAACGTTACTGACGACTCAAACTGTGTACTTCCAAGTTGCATTGTTGTATCCTTTATTATTGGGATTAGGTGTTTTCTGCTAAATATGTTGTATAAGGGTTTACAGATTTATACAGACTGATAAATTTGTGAAGGAATAGGAGTCTTTCGTTCTCTTGATCATTTGGTATTACTGTCTTAAGTACACTGTTGGTAGGAAATTGGACTTATGGAAAGGGATTGATGCCATACTTCTCCTTGACAAGTCATAGATATACGGCATCATGTGGAGAAAGACGTATTAGAGTTCACACAGCTGCTGCACCAGTGGTTGCAGATCTAGGAGAGATGTATCGTCAAGCTGACACTGGTGCTATAGTTTCAGTGCTAGGCCGGCTAGGTATTTTTTTCACCCCTTATGATTCTTATTTGGTGCTAAGTACAATTTACTAAACATAAAATATTCTGACAGCAATCGAGAAAACTTTAACCAGTAAGTTGGATGATGCACGGACTTATTTGCTAAAGACAATAGTGAAAGCGCTTAGAGAATATCGGAATCTCCATGCGGTACAACATCGTTTAGCTGGAAGGATGATATATCCAGAATCGTTGAAGTTTCTGCCTTTGTATGCTTTAGCACTTTGTAAATCAACACCTCTTCGTGGAGGATATGCAGATGTTCAGCTAGATGAACGCTGTGCAGCGGGGTCAACATTGATGACATTGCCTGTTAAAAGTCTATTGAAATTTTTGTATCCCAGTTTATTTCGTGTGGATGAGTTCTTACTGAAGGTATTTTAAACGATTTCTAGTGGTTAAGAACACTGCACAGTAATATTTATGTGGTCAACACATATCTGAGTTTTCACATATGTTTCTTTTCTTTAGGTGTCTTCTCCGGCAATTGATTTTAAGGATGTTGAGAAGAGCTTACCCTGTTTACCCTTAGCAGCTGAAAGCTTGGATCCTAGAGGCCTTTATATTTTTGATGATGGTTTTCGTTTTGTCATATGGATTGGCAGAATGCTACCTCCCGATGTTGTAAGGAGTTTGAACGTAGACTATTCTTCAGATCTCTCACAGGTAGTTCCTTGAATAATTGCTATTGTCCCTAGATGTAACTAGCAAGTTTATTTGGTCCATTAGTTTTATAAATCATCTTGTTTTGTGCTTGCTATGCATTACTGCCACTAGAATGTTTCATCAAGTTGCCATTTCTTGGTTACTGGTGCGAAAGTGATTAAGTCGACTCACATCCACAGCATAACAGTAGTTTTGTTACATTATTAGTTATTGCTATGTTGCTGGCTTAATCATTAAGAGTTAAGAGCACCGTCACAGGACCAGTCCCTCTTTTTATCTCTTATTTTTCCTTAGCTTTAATGCTCAAATTTTTCTCTACTGGTTGGATGCATTCTATTTTACTCTTCTTCCTTCGAATGTGCCGATAAGTGCCGTTCAGGCACTCTATTGTGATGACATTTTCTGGATAAATTTTATCTGCCCAGCGAATGTTCTTTTTATGTTTTTCTCGAAAATCGAAATGAATTGCTCCTGCAAATTCCAAATCCATTATCACGGATTTCTGAGTTGCTGAGACTATTTTTGCCAACTGTTGTTTGAATATGTGCTGCCAACAATGAAAATTCTGTGCTGCTAGTTGTCGTTCGTTAGTGTTATCCAATTGCACACTAAGGAGATAATGGGAGTCTGACGGTTCTTTCAACAATTGTTTTTTTTGAATTGTCAGGTCAACCTTTGTGAAAGTGAGCACGAAATGTCAAGGAGGCTAATGGGTCTAATTAATAAGCTGAGAGAGAGTAACCCAGTGTTCTATCAACTGTGTCATCTTGTGAGGCAGGGAGAACAACCTAGAGAAGGTTTCTATCTTCTAGCAAATCTTATCGAGGATCAAACAGGAGGTACAAGTGGCTATGCTGATTGGATTATGCAAATTCATCGCCAGGTCCAGCAAAATGCGTAATTAACGGGATGTTAAGGTTAGCAATATTTTTGTAAATGTAAAATTGCCTGTTTTTCATCTTTTGCCCATTTGTCCCTAGATTTCCCGGTCAACGCTTTTGTGCTCCATTATCGGGACAAGTCCAGTGTGATAGTACAAATTTTTTGATTGATTGATCTGTAATTTTCATGGACATGTCATTTAATTTGTGCCCTGTCTCCATGAAGCTTGTTGTTTTTAGAAGAGTATTTTGAAAGTGCCCACACTTCATTACTGTTATTTCCACCAAACCTAGCCCTAAACCTTTGTAACAAACTCAATTTTTTTTTCACTGTTTTTCTCAGATTAGCCATAAACTAGAGAAATGACTCTTGGAAATGTATTTAATCCTCTCCAGAGTCCAGACCTATTTGATGGCCGTACATGCTTTCGGCCTTTTTGGAAAGTTAATTAATGATGGCTCTTCTCCTGACAGTACTTGTATACTGGGGGTATAAGATCCAGAAAACCATTACCCATTTTCCAGTAATATCGAGGAAGTACAAACTTGCTAGCAGGAGCGAGGCCAGAATTTTTTATTTGGTGTAGCGAAATTAGTATACTACTCGGCTACTTCGTACATTACTATTTAGAAACAAGTTTTATCAATTGTCTACATTAGCATTATAGACTGCCAAGTAAATGTCAAATTTGTTAATTAGTATAGTTGGTGAAGTTGCTTCCATAAGTGGTACGAATAAGTGAATAACTTAGCTTGCCTTCGAATTCCTTTAAAATTGTGGTATAAAACCTTTTTAGTCAAAATTAAGTACATTATCTTTAATATTGCAAGGAATAGCTACACATCAAGAAATTCCCCAAAACGCGATCAATTTTATAAAATGGAAAAAATAATTGAGTAAGTCTAGTGTGAGACGGATTTACGGCGTAAGACAGTTCTGTTCTATAAAAAACTCTTTATTATTAATACTTAATAGTAATAAATGAATGATTTTTCTCTAGAAAAAAACCGCCATAATCTAGAATTTGTGAAACAAAAATTCTAGAATAAGACGGTCTTACACACCGTGAGACGGTCCACTTTTATAAAAGGTTTGTTCATTAATGAGTTGTCTTCTTACGGAATCATCTCATAGCGTGAGACCGTCTCGCACGAGAATTACTGTTTGTGAAAAAACTTATACGAGTATCTTCTAGTAATCACAAGTTTATCATAATTTTGTGTTAATAAATACATTTGGAATGACAACGGGCTGAAAAAACAAGAATCAAGGGAAATAATTAAGAATTAAATGCACCAAATTACTCTACTCGTACAACATAGAACTTTGAGAAAAAAGGATTTAATGGGGAGATAATGACTAAATAAGCAATAAATGGCCCATTAATGGTGTAGCAATATTTTCGTTTTCTCACGAGTTTTTTGGATTTTGGTGTAGCAATTGCTACACCATGCTTACACATAGCCTCGCCCCTGCTTGCTAGCACCTTCTATGAGACACTTGGACGTCCTGCTATATCCTATGGTGTTGCCCCTTTGTCGTCATTTGAGTTAAAATTATCGAAATTATCCTGTAACTTTTTTTTGAGTGTAACCTTTTTTGAGTTATTGAATATTGAATGATGTTGAAGTTCTTAGGATACGTCAATGTTATGGGATACTGTAACCGTCATGCACTACTTTGCTCCTCAGCATCTTTTTGTATGCCCATGGCAGTGGAACAGTTGGTAGTTTTCTTGTACGATGTACTCCCTCCGACCCACAATTACTTTCGAAAATACGAAAGTTGTACGATTTAAGGAGTATAAATGTAACTAATAAGGACCACATATAATGATGCAAATGGGTCAAGTGGGGTAAATGTGTGACTGAGATGAAATGCAAGTGAGGCATTGGAAAGTAACTCAGAGACAACCAAATAGTGTAATGGAAGGTATTGCATGGTCGAAGGGAGTAGTATTTAGTGGGTATTCTGTGAGGCAGTCTCTAGGATTTTGATATTATAGCTGGATAATTTGACAACCCATGCATACCTCCAAGTTTGAAGATATATTTGTGGCTGTTTGTGAAGCTACTCGTATTTGAGTTATTCTTTGCATGATGATATCTTATGTACGGAGTACTTGACCACTAGCTGCCTTGTTGACATAATAACTTTTTGTTGCATAACTGGTTAGATCTGCCCTTCTTGTCCTTCTGGCTCTTTAGTGTCTGACTTTCTGGTAATAAGTATATCGGTGAGAGTAGCTCGGTCTCATTTTGTGTTCTACCTTCTGTTTTTCTCATTTGACACTTCTATGTGCATGAAATAAGTTGTAAAATACTCCTATATTTTTGTTGGCGTGTTGAGAGGAGAGGTGAATGGCACTTGCAATGAGATAGATGTTCCACTCCCACTTCTTATGACTTTTGAAGTTATTAGTACTAAATAATCAAGTAAATAGTGCATTCGATAGGGTTGGACAACATTTTCCTCCGTCTTTCGTGCTTGAGCGTATTTTAGTTTTGATGTTGTGCCCTCTAAATTTCAGTGACCAAATTATTTTCCTTATGGAATTGTAGTGGCTTGTTTCTTCTGCAATGGACTCCCAAGATAGCATGAGCACTCGTGATTAAACGTGTAATATATTGGAATTGTACCGCCATTGTCTCCAAGGGGTCCCAACACCATTGTGATTAGCTGCTGAGATACTGGTGCACAAACTCTTCATCTGTCTTTCTGTTTTTTCCCCTAATTATGATACCAATTACGGAGTTGTACTTTTTACCAGTGATCATCTTATATTGGGTTTTATCTATAAATTTTGTTAGCTAACATTTCTTTTCATTTATTTATTATTAGGTAGAGACTAGGGATCATATTTTTGTGTGATATCTGGAAATGTTGGTCAGGTGTGACATTCTTTTTGGTGGATATTTAGCCCTTGTATCATTAAATTTAAGAGAAGGATTTATGACCTGCTATTGACTAAGTAATCACTTTTTATTTTTTCGGACTACGGTACAACACAAAACGTCTCAAAATTTAGACATTAAACTTGTTAATATAAAGTTATTGTAGCGCATTGGATGACATGTTTGAATCCTGTTTCCCGTGTATTGTATCACCTTATGGCAAAAAAAAAAGAGGAAATTTTACATGGTGCTCCTGTATTTTTTGCAGTCCTGCAAAATATCCCTCATTTTTCGAAATCGATATGATAGCCTTATACTAATAGTAACTTCAGTTATGTCACATGCTCAATTTTTTTGTTGACTTGTATTAGTGTTAAGTACAACCTCCATAGCCAACTCCTATGTTGCTCATGCCCACCTTTAACCAACACTCTTGATAGTCGTGATTACCAATCACTTCAGACGCGTATTAACTTGTCACCTATCGTAATCTATTACTCAAAAGTTCAACATCAATTGGAGTGGTCTTTGTGGCCTCTTCATCTGGGAATCACCACGAGCATCATCGACAGACAAATGTTTCAACAATTGCTTTTTCAAGGTTTATTTTTACACTTGATATCTCATTGTGAAATTGTGTGGGTTCGGAACGAAGGAGATGTCATGTGCGAATATGCTAGGTCAAAAATAGAAGTTTGGAAGATGGAACTCGGTGGTGGTGGTGGTGGTGGTGGAACATTTGAGGATGGCGTCATAATGAAGATGATGAAGGTAAGAAGGCGAAGATGAAGAAGATGGTGAAACTTCAAGTACTTGACGGAATAATCAACGGAAGTTATTACAGAGGGGTATGCGACAACATTTTTAAAATGGATAATTTCCATGGTACCCTGAGATTTGCACTTTCTCCCCGAACACCTATACTTTTGTCAAAAAAACATTTGACTTGTCATATCTCTTTGATACGAGATTGAAATGCGAATTTTTTTCCTAAGTTGAATATCTTTACGAGATCTTCAATTCGAAAAAAAAAATCATGTTTTTATCACATTTTAGAGGAGTTGCGAATTTTCAAACTTGTTCAATAAACTTTGACCAGCTTTTATTTCCGACCAATTACAAGACCCTCCCTGTCTTGGTACCGTTACGAGATCTCGGTCCTTTTTTACGAGATCTTGGATCGAATCGTAAACTTGATGCCGAACGAGGTCCATCTGGAGGGTTTTAAAGCTAGCAGGACTAAAATACGAGAATTACATGCATAGGCTACGTAAAATATTAGCAGAAATAGAGATCTTAGGCGCAACCTGAGAACCCTAGTTTTGAGAGGTCAAACGCGTGTAAATAGCAGCAAAGTCAAGACCAGGCTCCCTAATAGAAATGTATCCAAATTTTTTTTAATATTTTATTATATAATAAAATATTAAATTCAATCGCACATGCAGAAAATGAAGTTATTTTTTTTCAAAAGTGATTGTCTTTCCGAAACCTACAAAAAAGTAGGGGCATTAGGGTAAAAAATGCAGTACCTTATATAATTGAGAAAAACACAGAAGAGATATAGGTAGAATTTCCAAAAAAAAAAAAATAGAAATAAAAAAAACGGAAATTTCCCATGGTACCCTCGAACTTTGGCAGATTACACATGGTACCCCTCATTTTAAGTTTCTACATATGGT
>JAYMSF010002065.1:0-10856 GCA_036897335.1 Silene vulgaris
AAAGGGGCCCCAATTCACGATTTTGCCTAGGGTCCCAAAAAGTCTAGGACCGGGCCTGCCACTAACTTAATATCATACTTTCGAGTTAAAACAATACTTATCTAAGTTCCACCTTTCCTAACTCAACTTTCTTTTCAAGGTCTAATATAAACTCTTAGGTCATATGAGTATCTATTAAGGTAATACTCGTAATACAATGGGCCTACAAATAAGATTAGACCACCACCTTGTATTGCAATTGAACAATAGAAATGGACACTTATCTTAAATATGATCCAACACTTATCCATCACCGACGTAGATTGAGAGTTTACCTTTGTCTCAAACTTTAGGCTAGAAGCTCCCAAATCAACATCCAACAATAAATTCTTGTTGGCTAATCAACACTCCCCGACCTAGAAACCTACTAATTAGATCAACTTAAGTCATGATAACTATAACTCAAGACTAATTAAGCTACTAGCTAATCCATCTCTGATGTCAGATACTCAGATTGATGGCTTCCCTCTACCATGTAAAAACTCACAAATTAACCTCCAACATCAAATCTGTACTTAATTTAATTACCGAAACCAAAAAACCTATTACATCTATACGTTTTTTTATCGATTTTTCATTACATGCTCTAAGGGCATATATTAAGGACACTTACGTTGAAAAGTTGACAACTGGTAGCTTATTAGAAAACGAGAAAGTAATTTTATTTCTAGTTCAATCTCATAATTTTTTGTCATAAACTTTTCATTTAAATCTCTTTAACATGAGTCCTTAGGATACATATTAGAAAAACCGTTAACAGTTTATCATCTTCTTGGATAAATTGGTCCGAATAGAAGGGAGCATGCCATTACTCGAATAATATGGAGTAGATGAATTTTAGTCATATCACCATATTAGTGAGTTGATCAACATAAGTATAACCCAAGACAACTAATCCATCTCCAATGTGAGATTGATTGCTTCCCTCTACCACATAAAAACACACAAATCAACCTCTAACATAAATTTGTATCGGAAAGTGAAATTTTCTAGTTCAATTCCTCACAAGTGTTTTTACTACAATTTCTTAGAGCACATGTTAGAAAACCAATACAGACTTACGGTATTTCATCTTCTAGGATAATTTGATCCGAATGAGAGGCAGTGTGGGCTGTGGCATTACTCAGATAATAAATGTATTTTAGTACGGGGTAAAAGTAGGAGTCGATCTCGTACAAGAATATCCACATCAAAATAAATGGTTGAATGTCGAATTAATGTGTCTTATCAAGTTTCTGAGAAAGTGAGAAACTGTAGTAAGTAGGGAACAAATATTAATGAAGACCAAAGGCGTGTTTTGGTGAGAAATTCAACCAAAATCAACTCTCCTACCGGCAAAATTTTCTTCGCACCGTGCATGCCAGCCCATTTTCTAATTTAATAATTATAACAAATCAACAATGCAATTTAGAAATTTAAGTACGTCAAACAATTATTATACAAGACCAGGTCATTGATCCTGAAGTGTTTATAAAGTTGTTATAATATAAGTCAAAATCTTATAATTTCATACTACGTATTTTAGTTTATATTAAGCTGCCAACATCTATAATACGCCCTCACATGTGAAAATATTGTTCCAAATTTTCTTCATCAACTACTACTCAGTTGCGAACCAAGAAAATGAACTAATAGGAGCAAAAAATATCAACATAGACTAACGAGTAATCAGAAAAAAAGTTAAGTTCAAATTCTATCCAGGACTGAAGCATCAATCTTATCTACATTTCTAATCATGGTTATTATTCTTGGAAAAAAAAAGTTATCGTGTATATTTTTTTCTCCAAATAACTTGTCCGGGCCTTGACCTGGTCTGCATGTGCTTAGCTTTATCGCTGCGGGTAATGGTATAAGGAAAACTCAAAAAAATTGGAAAATTCTAACAACAACTTTGAAATTACCATCTACCAACGAAACGAGCGTCCCTGCTAGCCACGCACCTAACTCTACTACGGCTTCGACTATTATGTTATTCTATGTTTCTATGACAATTCAATGATTCATACGTTATTTTGTAGTAGGAGCCAAGAGATTGGAGGATTTGGAGTAAAGATAATCAAGTGTTTTGTTTTTGTAGTTCTACTAACATACAATGTGGAAATAATTGATAAGACGTAATGATTATTTATGGTACAATGAATACATTATGAGATTTGTTCATTAGTTAGTTTGTTGTAAAATGATAGCAAAATACAAATCATAATCACATCCATCATTATAATAGAGTCGGTCATTTATGGGAGTCGGGACTATATTCTCGTACTATAAAGTTTCTCGTTCCTTCTGCTATTTGGACGTAACTAATACACAGTTAATAAACCATGTAAATCTGTGTGTTGTTTTCTTTATCGTTCTTTACTTATCTTTCTCGCATCTGTTATAACAATTCTATTAAGAAAAAACGGTATCTCCAAGTTCATTTCTTAGCTTCAATGCTCTATTATGAGCTGATATTCACAAATTAATTTAACAACTTAAGTGTTTAGAAAAATTATTAAATATATTCATTGTAGAATAAGGTAAGAGATCGATATGCCCGAGATAATGTGTGTAAAATGTTGTGAACTAACTAAATTACATTTACACACGAAAAAACTAATGATTTCCATGACTCCTAATTTCATGCTACTTAGCACCTAAATATAAATCTTGGTATGTTTTGGGTAGTATATCTTATAGAATAAGCAATTAAACAAATGGTAAAAAATGACCCTAAATACTAACATTTTAATTACAACTTTCTCTAACACAACCTGCTATGAATACCATACTATATAGTACGGGATTTATACTAGTAATAAGCAATTAAACAAATGACAAAAAATGACCCTAAATATAAATTTAATGTATTGCAACTAGGTAATACAAAAATTAATCAATTTGAGCACCTTGGTTAATTGGTTTAGCTATGATTTTTTCAACATATTATAGAAAATGTTAGTCAACACCAACTTACACCACCAATTTGCTACACACTCAATTTATATTCCCTATATATACCTCAAAAATACACAAAACATAGCAATATAAATCTTCCATTATCAAATTACAATAACAACAATGAACACCAACACAAAATCAATCTCTTTTCCCCTTTTCGCAACATTTTATTTCCTACTTTTTTTCACAATTCCAACACAACAAACAACAAATGAAAACAATTACAATAACCCAAGACTCCAAAAAGCCTACACATTTTTCCAATCTTGGAAAAAATTAATAACATCCGATCCTAACAATTTCACCTCAAATTGGACCGGCGATAACGTGTGTGATTACAATGGAGTGTATTGTGCACCCGTACCCAATGATCCCGCATGTACAACCGTGGCTGGTATTGACCTTAACCATGCCAACATTGCCGGTACCATACCCGAAGAAATTGGATATCTTTTACCCGATTTAGCCCTCATTCACTTAAATTCTAACCGATTTTTCGGACCTATACCCGGTTCATTTTGTCAGCTTCAAGTCCTCCATGAGCTCGATTTAAGTAATAATTTATTTTGTGGTGTTTTCCCTTCTGTACTACTTAAACTTCCAAACATCAAATTCTTAGATATTCGATATAATCACTTCGACGGGTCAATCCCGCCTGCGCTTTTCGAGTTAAAACTCGATGCATTATTCCTTAACAACAACAATTTTACGTCGTACTCCCCTGGGAGTTTCGGTAAATCCTCTGTTTCCGTACTTGTTTTAGCTAATAATAACCTAAATGGTTGTTTTCCTAATGAAATTACCAAAATGGGAGAAACCTTAGAGGAAATTATCCTTTTAAACTCGGGTTTAAAAGGATGTTTACCACAAAATATCGGGCAATTAAGTAAGGCGACCGTATTAGACGTTAGTTTTAACGACATTACCGGGAAATTACCCGAAAGTATCGGTAATATGAAGAAATTGGAACAACTTGACGTTGCATATAACAAATTATACGGTGAAGTACCTACGAGTATTTGTAGTTTGCCAAATTTGCAAAACTTTACGTACTCGCATAATTATTTTTGTTCCGAAGCCCCGAAATGCATGGAGTTGAAGGTTAAAGATGACAAGTTTAATTGTATGGCGAATAGACCTTTACAAAGATCTCCTATGGAGTGTAAGGCCTTCCTTTCTTACCCTCCTAATTGTAATTCCTTTGGTTGTACCGGAAGTTCACCGTCTCCACCGCCACCACCTCCGCCACCACATGTTCCCGAGTATACACCGTATCCACCAGTATATTCCCCTTAGTGTTGGTTTTTATTTGTATTAATTAAGTACTCTTACTTTTTTAGAGTAGTCTGAAAAGTTAAATTTTATAATCGAGTGAATACGAAGAGGTTCGCTAACTAGTCTTGTGTAAGGCCGTTATACAATGTACAATTACGTCTTTGAAGCTATTTATTAAATGAGATACATAACATAAGATAACTCTACTGTATACGTGTATATAATTTGATATGAGTTTTTGTCAAGAAATGTAGAATATGTTTTTCCTTTTTTCTTTTGTTTTTTGGTATAAAAGAAGCTATAAGGGTAATTGTCGATTTTAATGTTGACGGAATCGTGAGCTCCACCTTTTACGATTTTACCAACTAAACTAATTGACAGATGCACGTCACGATTGAAAAGAGATTAACTGAACTGGACATGAAGCTGAACTTAACTTAATCGAGCTGAACTGAAATAAGCTGTAATTAAGCCAGAAAAAACAGGGCGTAGGTGTGAAACGTATCAGGATTCAAGTAGTTTAAATGTCTATTAGTCGATATCTTTGATTAGAAGTTGTGTATATGAGGAAGTCAACACGTTAATATCAGTATCGTCAGCAGTGAGATACAAATAGAAGACAGGGAAGAGACAACTATTGATTAGCTGATTATTACTTGTGAGACGTATTCCATGTGCTTTTGTACATTTTTATGGACAACGACTTGTTCCCAAGCTTCCTTTCATCGAATCTTCTATCCGTTTGTTATATCCTCAACATTAACCAACCGTGTAGATGTCAGCCAGCTTAATTAGCGGTAAGTTATGAGGTGCAATATTTATGGTCTGAGGTTAAACTCTATCAGCATTATATTATACTCCGTATTTATCCTTACAACTCCTCTGTAAATAATACTGGGAAGATAACTTAGGAAATCGACCTCTCGAGCTAGGAAATGGAAAGATAATACATAAATAACCTCTCGAGCTAGGAAATGAACTTCCCTAGGTAGGTTCCAAATACCAATAGCTTCAGCTTGCAATGCCGATTCCGCCCAGAAGCCAAAAGCAGACAGTTCATTAGTCAATTTAAGAATTGTATTAAAATTCTCTTGATAATCAATCTTCCAGTCTCTTGGGACTAAGCATTTGAACCGGAACAAAAATTCAAATTCCGGGTCAGTACATACTCATGTTTTTTCTCCCTGGAAGTAATAATGAAACAAACGCTCCAACACGGCGACACATGATGTAATAATAGCAAAAATCATAGCTGTGCTCATTGTTTTTTTTCCATTACTAAATTACAAGAACTCTACAGAGCAGCTGAGCTGAATGTGCAAAACAAGTTCATTAATGCGCGAAATGAGTAATTTCACTGTCACTACATACCTATCAAGAAGATGAACATTATGAAAACTAAGATACATGATTATGATTATTATACAGGTAGCTAACAACTATAAATGACTGCTATGCTAACTTAACTCGAACTAGAGACAATATCGTCTTATTTCATGTCGTCATGGCAAGTAATTTGATTAACGTCCAGGAGTGAGCGAAGGGAATGAAGGAATAGATTGGAGGATCAACTTACGGCTGGTCCTAAATTTAGGGGACTGTCCCTTGCCTTGTTGAGGTGGAGATATCCTCTTGCTATTTGGAGACAATGTCTTTAGGGCACTTCTGGGTGGACTGCTGATTTGAAGGACGTCAGGTATTTCGTTTTCTGTAACATTCAGGTATTGCTTCTCAATCTTGGATTCACAAGTCACAAATGTCGTTCTTCCTTGTCCTTCGTTAGGATGCAAGGAAGAGGATGAAGTAATAGTAAGTAAAGACGATCTTGGTGGCTTTCCCTTCGAGGAAGTTTGCCCCGGGACTTGTTGCCTATTACATAAGAGGATCACAAGATAAGCACTTCAGATAAACACATTAACTCAGAAGAAAGTACTGTTAATCGGCATTCTGAAATCTGACCATAAACTGATCCGAAAATGTATTGACCACCCAAAAAACCAGACATGTATCGACCCAAACGACCTGGACCAAACTCCCCAACCTGTTTGACAACTCTAGTTCTTTTTTTTTTTTTTTTAAATTAAGGGGTCATACGTACACAGCTTTTTGTCTTTGAATGACCAGTGATGAAAATTGCAGCGAGAATTGTGTTAAAAGACATCTACTTCACAGTTTAAAAAGTGCGGACAGTTTTGTGAGGCATTTTGGTTTATTCCATCATACACGTTGGTAAAAAAAATAATTAATCATACATCCATTGTACATGCACCCACATTCATATTATTAAGGAAAGAGTATCTAAATATCAAACCTGAAATGACTTAAAGGTGTATTAGGAATCGCAAATTCAGAGCTCTTGCTTTCATCATTGCGGAATCCAGGAAGATCTAAGCTTTTATTTATTATTCTTTTCTCAGAAACGAGTTCCTCTTCTGGTTCATTTTCAATTGCAAGGAAAGTAGAACCTGAATATTAAAAGTCAGCTCATCAGATTCTTTCTTGGTGGTGAAGAGGATATGCTATTCAAGGGAAGAAACACCAAAAATCGATTTAATATAGTTTATGGACTCACCATCCTTTCTGCCAAATGCGTTTTTACACCCCTCACATCTGCAGTTAATGGAGCATCCAACGCCACCCTACGAAACAAGAAAAATTGCTCCATCACATGACCATCCAGAGTAAAAAAAAATGATAGAAACTGAACTGGTAAAGTGGAATACCTGATAACATTCACAATATTTTTTCAGACAACTTGATTTCTTGCAGTTGCAACCCCGCTTATGACGAGCTGAAGCAGGCGTTTTGGTTGAATCCTCCTGTTTGGATCATGTCAAATTACAAAATCTTAGATCTCAATTGAATCATATACAGAGTGGAAAAATATGAACAACATTCATTTCTGTGTCAATTTACTTACCCCGATTTCCTGAGCAGAATCTGAGGTCCTAATAACTTTAGGAGCAAATGCAAGTGGGTTACGAGATTCAATCTGCTTACGAGTTGCAAGAACAACATCTTCGTGAATTGGCTTGTTGAAACAGTCTTGACATGAACATGGCTCCACGCAATAAACACCCGCAGCAAAGCATTCACAATACCTACACCGAGTAAAGAAAAAGAAGGGTTAAACTGGGAATGTGGACATACAATGTCAAAGATAAGTAATCCACTACTTTCCCTAAACTTCCTCCCTTCCAAATTTAGTGTGCTCAACTTATGATTGCGTCACTTTTTCATTTTCAGATGGTTCCTCTTTCTCGCTTTTGAATTGGAATGGAAGTAAAAAAAAAAAAAAAAAAAACTTATGCCAAATGCCAGCTGACAAGAATATGCAAAAAAGACTGATTAGATAGTTTGAAGACCCTTGATGATATGAATCTGAATTATGACGACTTACAGTTTTAAGCACTTTGATTTTTTGCAGTTGCAGCGTTTACAAGATTCGCCTTCACCATCTTCAAATTTTCGCCTTCAGGAATTGCCATACAAGTACAACATTAACGAGGGAATACAGAATCGTCCTAAAATGGAAAGTAAATCTGCCCATTATTCTACTAGAGATCATGAATAAACAGGCAATACCTCTTCTTCTTTGGACTATTTGAATTCAGCTGCGCAAACTCTTCCATTAGTTCAGCTCCAGTTTCTGAGGGACCCCCATCTTTTTCGAAAGAGGCTGAAGCTGAAGATTTACTAAGAGGCTCTTGACTTGTTGGAGAAATCATTTCTTGGTAGGCAATTCCGCAGTCCTTTGAAGCAGCTGCCAAAGCATTCAAATGCAGACCAATACCTGGAAACATGCACCTGGAGGTATCGCCTTGAGGTGTGACTGGGTGCTTACTTGCGGAAACACAGTTTTCTCCATTTTGCAATGAAGACAGAGAACTAACAAAGGGAACGCCATCTATGCTCTTCTTAGGTCTTGCCATCTCAAAAGTAAGGCATCGCCGTCTTATTCCTCGGTATAAACCATTGAAATTCTGCAAGCATACAACACGAAATGACTCAGGAGAAGATTCCCATTTTGCAAAATACGGAAGCTGATTGTATGATGCATACTGAAAAGTGAAAACATGATTCCTATAGGTGCAGCCATGCAAAAACCATTGAACAAATGCTGATAATACCCCGTGTGTTTCACTAACAAAGGGTTTTATTTGTAAATGGAGATTGAGCAATGTATTAGGCCACTAAAAGAAGGTAGTCGTATAATGCACACGGTAGAATTCTACTTGTGTATTGATTGGTATGCAAATGCTTGTGTACCCTAATCATTGTCGATCACAAGAAGTCACACAAATTTATCTTGCACGCGGTATATAGGTAAAACAGGAATGAAGATATACAAAGGTATTGATTGGTGTGCCCACTAATTTACCCAGAGAAAGTTAAGCATGAGAGACAGTGCAGGAAATAATGAAGTAAATTTTTATGAGTAAATGTGTAGCGATTTCTCACCTTATTTCCTGGTTTTTCACCAGTTTCACCAGCAAAATACTCGTTCACATTTGTAATTACCAAATCTTCAGGTGGCTGGTGAAACTGCTGCAACTCATTCTCTGTGGGTTGAGTTGATTGACCCATAGTTTCATGAACTTCATTATAACTACCTTCAGTGGCATGACATGAAGCTTGCACGTCATTGCCATCATCAGATTGGAAGCGCGATAAAAGAGAGGCATAAACATTGGTTTCTTCTTCTAATGACTTTCGGAATGGTCCTTTTCTAGTTTCCGCGTCATTAGGTGAATCAAAAACAAAAAGATTAGTACTGCAAGAGATTAAACTCTCCCAATCACATCCTGTCTCTTCGTTATCATGATTCACCTCCGGGGACTTTATTTCAGCACCAAATGATCCCCTACTAGAAGGGTCTTGAACAAATGGTACAAGGGCCATAGACGATGTCATAATGGAAGAACCTGCTTTCCTATAATCAGGACTTCCACAATCGTAAGTAAGAGGCCGTGGGTCTGAAAGACCACAGATTGGGTCTGTAGAACTTTCATTACACGGAACCCCTTCAGCCACAGCTTCTGCACTTATTGAATTGTTAGGCTGCTGATCAGGACTGATTTCCCGTTCAGCTTCAGATGTTTTGTTTCCTTCATCATTAGAACACTGTGCTTTTACTGTATCTGTCTGGTGCCTGAAAAACAATAAAACGGGTTTTCTGTCAGATATTGCCATCCAATACCAACACTACCTAGCAATCTAGCATATTGTTTCCTTTTTGCTGAACACTAACAAAGTCGTTACTCCGGCCAAAATGTTAGATAGTTTTGTGAGAAAATATTGTTTGGTGGTAGAACACACATCAGGAGACAGACATATTAAACACAATAAAATGGAAACTGAGACACGAAGAAATTGAAATATTGAAAACCATTGTAAGTTGTAACATTGTCATAATACCTTCTTAAGAACCTAGACTCCTTCTGCAGGCTCACATGCGGTGATGTGAAAACAGATGGAGGCGATGTGAAACTAAGCGAGCTGAATGTCTGAGACACATGTATCGTCTTCACAGCGTTTATTGGAGAAAGACTATTAGCAAAGTTTGAAAATGGAGACTCCTGCACACAAATACAAGTTCAGACATGTACTTTGAAGAAATCAACGAAGCCAAAAGTAAAACAGAACCACACATTCCAAAGAGTGCTTTTCAGCATGCTAGAAACAACAACATTACCCAAGTGCCTCAAAGGCTCTTGCAAATTGCGGGATAAAGGTGTCAGATGTACCCTGCCTAACCCTTGTGCTAAAAGCACAAAGAGGCTGTTTCCGAATGACTCAAGAAAAAATTGGGCCGAGAACTGCATCAAATGACTGATACTTCAAAATAAAAAGAAGCGCAACCAGTTTAGTGAGCCCTCTTTAATTTCAGCATGCTATGAAGTAAAATTACAAAGACCCGGATCTCCAATTTGTGTCAAATCTAGTGAAACCATCATCAAAATATAACAGCAATGTGAATGACAGCAGAAATCACACTCCAAAAGTCCAAATTATAAATGTGTCCAACAAATAAGGGTTTATACAGCTTAATTTTCGAGTACGAAACAACTGTAAAATCATAGATGTGCTTCAGACTCACACAAAGCTCCAAACTTAGAAACTAAATTAGTAGCTTCACAGTAAAAGAAAAATTCAACCATATACATTCATACAGATTTCCAACTTACTCACTACATCCCGATCATTTGTTTACCTTTTTGATTCATTCTGAAGGGGTACTCGTATTTTAATAAAAGGCAAACAATTGACTGAGACGGACCAAGTACAAATTTAGTAACTTATTGAACCAGTGATCCATCCACAAAACCCACAAATTATTTTCACAAATTAAA
Source organism: Silene vulgaris (assembly GCA_036897335.1). Lineage (NCBI taxonomy): Eukaryota > Viridiplantae > Streptophyta > Magnoliopsida > Caryophyllales > Caryophyllaceae > Silene > Silene vulgaris. Next base: position 10,608 of record JAYMSF010002065.1, read on the forward strand.
CAAAACCCATTTCTATTTTCACAAATTTGACAAATCACCAACATGCAAACTAAAAAAAGACTCAATTTTTCACCCAAATCAAGTCAACAAAACACAATCAAAAACTCGAATAAATCCCAAAAAACTCCATTAAAATCAATGAAACAAAAAACCCACCTCGATTTTATTAACTGGTGTACCGATCTGATTCCTCTCAGGAGTATCCATGATTAATCAAACCTCAAAACCCAAAAAAACCCAACTTTTTTC
>JAYMSF010002066.1:0-10855 GCA_036897335.1 Silene vulgaris
AGGCAAATCAAAATCTCTCCACAATAGGCAAGATTTGGAGGGAAATTGTATCCAAACACCCACACCCCATTTCCCCTCCCCTTCCCTTCCCTCTTTTTCTCTTCCCTCCTTCCCCCTCCCCTCCCTTTCTCTCCACTTTAGCTATCCAAACACACCCTAAGAGAACTCAATTAATACTCAAGTAGAACATGAAGTGGAGTTATTTTGCTTGTACGATAAGGTTACGAGAGGGAAGAAAAACATTCAAGATGACAAGTGAGAAACTGAGAATCACCTGGAATTGTGGGTAATCCGGAGCACTAAACAAAGTGATTAGCTTTCCAGACTCTACAACGTGATCTATTGTGTACCCTTGGTCCATTCCTCCGAGACCAGGTCGTTTTTCCCTTGCATCAGGGCCTTCATGTGATCTAATAATTAACTGGTGTGATAAAAAAAATTAAAAACAAATCAAATCCGTTAGCGACCAATCATGAAATTTGCATCCCCAAAAGGAGAAGAAAAAAAAAGCGGATATTCAGTGACTGACAAGGGAAGAATTTCTGTTTGAAACATCATACTGGCAATGGGTCGATTTTGCATCATAGCCACTTTATATCCGCTTACCAACCAATATTTTTATTATTATACTGTAAAGTGTTTTTATTAGCTTGTTGGTGAAACCAACCAAAATGTATCAAAATGTTAAAATATATGGACAATATCAAAACCTTTCGAGAATTTAGAATTTATAGTGCTTAAACCAACTTTGAATTTAAAAAACAAAACAAAAATCGGCACAAAACTGTTGAAGTTCATAGACAACAAATCATAAGGTCCTCAATTTTTTTATCAACTTCCTGTACTTTTACATACATACAGGCTACAGTACTGAAACGGTGAAACCTGGTGTTGTCTTCAAGACTCCAAAGACATTTAGGGAAAACTATATCTATACCACCTTATCCTAGCTGGGTTGACCTGTTGGCATCCTAGATAGAAAAAAAAATGAATATTAATACAGAAAAGAAGAATCAATAACCTTTAAGTTGTACTTCTTCATAAAATCCTCAGTGCAGTCAGGACCCCACAAAAGTCCAATGCCTCTCTCTGAATTTGGTGAAAGTCCAGGGGACGTTGAAGGATCAGACCACAAAACATCACCGGGAATTAAGTTTGCGCCTTGCCAAGGAGGATCTAATACTGCTCTTCTAGCTTTAGATAATTCCTCAAAGGTGCCAAGTGACAACTTCCCATCTGAGTTACCTTCACCATTGCTGCTAATCTTACGATTCCTTTTTTTCCCTTTGGCTTTTCTGGAGGGTGCAGGGGTTACACTCCTGAAAAGTCCTCCATGAGCAGTATAAACACACCCAGCTATCACTGTTGCCAATGGAAGGCCTTCAAAGCATCCTAAACACTTCCGATAGACATGCTTACCTTGATCACCATATTTGGTCATAACTTCCTTTTCGAAACCATAAACGCTAGTACAATATCTCGACTCATGATTTCCACGGAGTAGAAATACTTTATTTGGAAAGAGAATCTGAAAGGAAAATCAACCTCATTATTAATCTCTTACGTATTTCCTTTACGCCTCAGTATGCCGTAATAAACATTTAAAAAAATAATGGCTCGCATGCATTTCTCATATAATGAAAGTAGCAGTCGAGTCCAACTTTAAATGCAGGTAATTCACCCTCCGCTACAGACTATCTCACTCAGACTCATAAAAGTACCTGCCATGGGTGCATATCCAAATGACGCACTCAGCTATTCTACTGAAAATTTCCCATGTTTTCGACTAAAATGAAGTGCCCAAGTGTCGTACACAGGTCCGAGAGTCTAATCTCGGTCATTTGAAACCCGAGCAAAATATGAAAAGTCGGAGTAACATGGATTAAACAACATCTGTGTTTTAAAAACAGTGGTTACCTTGCCTAACCACCTGTACCACACGGGGGTATATCTGACCCCCTGTACCACGTCATAGGCAAGAGCTACGGTGTACTAAGGCAGTAAGGCACTAGGGTAATGTTTGTCAAACAACATACTAAGTTCATGACAACAATTAAGAATTTCCCAAACTAATCTTAAACATCGAACACAATAATTCATCAAAAAAAAAACACAAGAATTCCTACAATTGTAAACAACAGTACTCAATCTAGGCATCTAGCTAACTACAACAACATTACACCTCAATGGCTCTAGTAAATTGTGAGGTAAGGGGGTCGGATGTATGCTCCGGGGAAAAAAATAAGTTTCCAAACACAAGCATATAAGAAACCAACATTCATCAAACACGGAAGTTCTATTATGCTGCATAACAGTACGACGCCATCAACCTCGGAAAATTCAAAACGAAAATTTTGAAAAATTGAGCATTTCTAAAGAATGGATGTAAATAATAAAATATGTTTCATATCATTTGTTTATTTTTCTATTCTTTGCAAGCAATACTTAAACACTCCATCGTCCCAATCATTTGTTTACCGTTATATTCTTTGTGATGCGTATTTTAACTAAAAGGTAAACAAATGATTAGGACGGAGAGAGTAAAAGGTAGACAGTATGGCACCATACCAAAACCTCATTTCACCAAAAAAAAATCCAAACTTTGAAAAACTAAGCAGATGAACAACTACATTCTATCAACAATGACGAATAAACACAATTCTACGCAATAATATAAGCGCAATTAAACACGAAAATTCGACAATTCTACATCATAGCTCATTTCAACAAAAATATTGAAACTTGATTACTTAAAAGCAATAACACAAAATTATACCAGCAACAGACCTTCCAAGCAAGCAACAAAACGTACGTTTCGAAACCCCAAGCGCCGCGATCAACATAATCGCCATTAAATACAAAAACCCGATTATCGGAAGGATACCCAGCATCTTTAAGCAAAAACATAACATCATGCAACTGACCATGAACATCTCCGACAACAACAATACTCGAATTTTCACTAAGATCGTCAATTTGCACACAATTGGGCTCCTTATGCAGCAATTTGGAGCCGCAGAGGATTAATTTGTCGAAAACGGGGACGGGTAAGACGGAAGGGAGATCTTTAGGTGGAAGATTGCGAGATGAGAAGTCGAAAGTGGACATTAGATTGAAGACCCAATCTAGGGTTAGGGTTCCGTTTTCCGGCCATTGAATTGGGAAATTTGGAGCGTGGCTTGATGGGGATTGGGGTGGATTTGGGGGTGGTGATGAGGATGTGGAGGTGGTTGCTGCGGCGGCGGAGGTGGTGGCGGGGGCGTTGGTGTCGGAGTGCATGGTGGGATTTGTGACGATTTATGGGTCCAAACTCCAAAGGGAGATCTTCGAAGTTGGAACACTTCGAAGTTGGAAGTGTGTACAAAAGAAGGTTTATTTCACTTGTGCACTTGTACGGGCGGCACTAGGGATGCAAACGAGTCGATCTGAGTTCGAGCTTGGGTGGGCTTGTGCTCGGCTCGGCTCGAAAATTTTTGCTCCGGTTCGGGCTTGGTCTGAAACTCGTCAAGCCTAAAAAAAATTGTAGCTTGAACTCGGTTTGGAGCTCGAGTTTCAAAACAACTCATTTTATCTTTATATTATTTTCACTTTTACGCTTGTTGAATCCTCCCCTTAACTAAAAGAGAGGAAGCCCTTCAACTAATTCACCAATGAATAGTATTCTGAGGATGAATAGTTGAACTAAAGTGGGCGGGTTTGGTAGCTTATTTGGCGGGTCATTGTGTTATGTTGCTGTTGTAGTCCACAAGTCCTCTTGGGCCTCTTCACTACTCAGCCCAAAAAAAAAAAACAAAGCTTCACTGACTTCGTCTCTTCTCTCCTTTTCCCTTTGCTGGTAGTTTACGCGGGTCGTTGGGTCGGGCTTTGCTTCTCAATCAACGGCCCGTTTATTTCCCTTATTCTCTCCTAACTAATAACTCAGCAATTCGTTCTCCTGCCCAATCCTCTCTTCATCTCCCCATTTCCCTCCTTCTTGTTCCACCACGCGTTCACCTCAAACCCAGATAACCATGTCGTTTGTATTCAACGGTGATGAAACGACGCCTTTTTCGGCTTCCTTGGAGCTGTTGCCGCTCTGATTTTCTCCTGTAAGTCTTCAATCAAATTCCACCTTAAATCATAAATCTATTTTTATTACAATTTTGCGCTTTTTTTAATCTTAGATTTCCAATATTTACCATTATGTGATCAAAAAGTGTGATTTTTTTCAACAAATATGAGATGGGTTTCCGTTAATTTTGATGATTTTGACCCTTATGTGATCATAAAGTTTGAATATTTGTGACAATTCTGAGATGGCTATGTTTTAATTTTCTTGTTTGATCATAAAGTTTGATTCTTTAAAAAACAAAGACAGTGCTAAAGGTGGTGTCCATGGCAGATTATTCGAGAATGCAAGGAGGATCTTCGAAGATAAAATACCAGGTAATTATTATCATCTCCTGAACCCTAATTTTTATTTCATGACACCACCTTTTCCCTTAACCTCTTTCCTTCTTCCTTTACACCGATAAAATAGTCACTCTTTGATTTCAAGGTCCGGTTTTTTTTCCTGGGGTTCTATTGCATTTTTCTCAATCTGGATTAAATTGGTCGTGTTATATAATACTCTTATGCAATTAGTAATGAGGTGGAGTAAAAACAAGGACCAAAAAAAAGGTTGATGGTTAGAGAACAATCAATTAAACTGAAAACTTACTGCATATCACTACACAATTTCAAGCAGCAGAAACTAGCTTTTTAGGAAATTAGAGGGTGGAAGTATTTGTGTTGAAGTAGTTGATGCCAGAGAAAAGCTAAAAGCAAAGAAAAACCTTCGAGGACACAGTTCACTGTTAGGCAACGTGAACATCGGACGTACTTGGAACCTCAAGGATTAGATAGAAGATGACGGCAAGAACCACATGCCATTTGACTCATTTCTGTCAATGTGTATTTATTCATATTCAGTATGATTATAACTATGTTAGGGTTTGTTACATGTTTGTGATGCTCATGACAATGATATGGAAATATTTTATCCAAGTAATTAATGCTTTGGTAGTGCTCTTTTATCATTATGATTTTTAAATTGCTCTTTCTCTGTCCTTTGCTACAACCAGGATCAACAAAGTAGGGAGCTTTCACACCACCATATGTCAAGAAGCTCAGAATGAAGGTAGGCATACAAGTCGCTACTGACAATTTAGCTATGAGTCATTATTTTTCGTATCTCACGCCATTATCTTCTTTGTATATTTCATTTGCTCCGGAGCTACACATCAATGACTTTTATTTTATCGCCTTTGGTGGGGACGTCTGCTTCCTCCGCAAAACGCCAGCGAACTTAAGCAAAACGTCCTGGGAATTTAAGCATACCTTTTGCTAGATGGTTTATTCAACTTTATGTTGTGATTAAAGCTATGCAGCAATGAATTTGATCATGGGAAGTGAAAAGGTACAACCTTGCTCCCTTTATGGCGACCATTTGTTAATATTTCATTTAAACACCCTAAAAAATTGGAAAAATTAAGCAAATATTGAAACGGAGAGTACAATATATGTGTAATGTGCTCGGACTTGAATTGTTTGATACTTTGATGTCATTTGGCTTTAATGTTATTTTTTTCAGTAATAATGTTTGCTATTTTTATGCTATAGTTCATGTTGCATATGTGGGGTTAACTGTTAGCCCGTGGATTGAGACGATATTTTAGTTCAATTGCATGAAAACTATTTGTGTTCGTCTGTTTTTGCCCTTATTTGTTTAAACGTAGCTGCTGCATATAACGAAATCCAATTCCTGTGAAATTAAATCTGGGAGTTGGTGCTTACCGAACAAAGGTAAGATTTCTGTATTGCTCATTCTTCTCTCTTCATTAATTATTAGAATCATGTTCCAAGTTCATGTCTTCCTAACAGAAATCCTAACATAGAAAATTTACTCTGGGAGGCAATTTAGCTTTAGATCATAAAAGACTCTTTTATAGAGGTTTAGATGCTTCAACATAACCCAATTCGTTAATGTCTCAAATTCTAAATTATTTAAGAAACAAATTCAATTTAGACGATGTAGTTATATATACATTGATGCTACAAAAAAAAAAATCATTTCCTATAATTAAATGAGAAATACATAATGGTTAATGTTGGTTTCACATGGCTAACTACTGTTGAAACTAACATCGGGTTGTTAGAAGCTCTCTTTAATTTTATGTTGTGAAGCAACAATTATGAAATTATATTGATACAGCAGCCTAGAAGGTTGCTTGTGCTCTCTCAAAATGTCATCATTTGAAATTCTTGATTAATGACAATTGTCTCTCTTCCATAGATAGAGTGATTGACTGACTGCACAAATGTGGTTAATGCTTATTAACATGTTTAAGCTATCGGCACAAAAAAAAAAGATGCATCTCCAGAACAGGCTAAAGAGGTGCATTTTTTTGTTTAATGTCCCCTGTAAACTTCAAATAATCCGTTCTTCTATTTTTATACTTCTAAGAGTTAGTACTTAGTAACTTCGCATCTTCTGCATGAACTTACTAAAGCTGTTGTGATTTGATTATACTGTCTTTATTAGATTTCTAGCTCTTAATTCATGCCTTAACTAGCCTTAGACAATGGTTCTCTGACTTCTACTATTGGGATGTGGGAAGAGGGAGGGGGAATGACATGTTGTGAGGGAAAAGTAGGAAGGGAAGGAGAGGAAAGTTATGAGTGTGAGGGGAGCTCAGTGTATAACCAGCGGGTAGAGGAAGGAGAAAGGGGTGAAGGGAGAGGAAAGAGAGTATGAGATAGGGGAAGATAGGGGAGCCACAAGCCCACAAGGCAGAGATCAATGTATGGCAAGTGAGCAAGGATGGTAGAGGAGGAGGGGGAGAGAGAGTGATAGGAAAGGGAATGAGTATGACATGCAAATAAGAATTAGTAACTTGTGCTTGCAATGATAGAGCATGGATTAAACAATGTTATTCCTGTCACTCAGCATTATGTAAGTTAAGCTGTTAAAGATGAATTTAACTGTACGTTTTTACTACTAATCACTTAGATGAGGTAGATCAACTGGCGTGGCTCTACACTGCTCAAACTCCAAACTAAATCGGATGGTTTACACCAAAAATTTATAATCAAACTTCAAGTTTCTAACTTCATTACACGTAATTGTCAATATATTAGGTTCCGCAGAATGAGAAGGCTAAGCTTCTTGTTCACTGAATTCCACAGGACTTACCTAGCAAAGAACTTCATCAGGTTATTGGTGGGGACTTCACAATTGAATTCATTCCATACTGCATCCTTTGTCTCAGCTCTCAAGTGCCTATTATTGATTTCATTCCATATAGCAAATCAACCAACACCCCCTAAAAAACTCCAGCTTTTGAAATTAGGAAAAATCACCCAACTTTTTCAAGCAATATAAAAGTTGACTATTGTTGCAAAGAAGTCGGTTGTTTTACATAGGCACCCTTTTGAGAGTAGTTATCAGGCAATTTTGAGCGTCTTAGTTGGGTTTATAGTAAGACCTTTTGTTTCTTTATAGGGTATGGTGTATCTTTAGGCTGCTAATTAGCTAACGAATGTTTCTTTCGAAAATAATAGGGATTTAATCCTACTCCCTTTTCTTATACTTATAATTTCAGTGACTATATAACAGCAGTTGTGATTATTACGGCGCAAAGACGTTGTGGCTAACATTTTGTTATTTTTGTTTTGATTGTGTTTATCTGAGGTTTTCGGGTGTGATTTTAGACAGCATTTATTTGTTCGTTGTTTGTTTCACTCTGAGATGGACTCAAATGATATCTAAGTATAAGAATGTTGGCCATGCAAAAGGCAAAGAGAACAGTAGCACAATATAGAAAGAGTTTGAGGTGGAAGATGACCCTAGCCTAAGGCTCTAATGTTGTTCGTATAGGGTTCTCGTATCTTACCATCAACCTTCTATGCCTATGTTCTTTGGAGCATGGTGTACAAAAGTCAGTTAAGTATCCATAATCCCTTGATACCATATAATGGAGTTTTTGGTTACTAGATGAAGACCAAAATTAGGTGAATAAGTACTGACATTTGGTAGAAGCTAAGGCTTTCAGTTTCATACTTTCATATATAATGGTGTTTGTTTTACTGTGTTTGAACAACTGTCCATACTAAACAAGTTGCAAATTACTCGCCAACTTTTGAAAACAACAGGGATGGACTCAATTTTAATTTGTTTCGAGAAGTAGTGAAGTTGGAAAAACTAGGTATAATGTCATTTTTGCTTGAAAGTTCCTCCGTGCGTTTGGATATGCGCTAAGATGAGAAAAGTAAACTGTGTTTTCTCAAGACATGTACAATGCTTTTTAGAAGATGTCAAGGTAATATTGAATGGAACTACCAGAATGAGGAAGAAAGACGACTATAGTGATGTTAATTTTTTATACGAAAATATGCGTAACTTTGAATCTACGAAAAAGTTTGTCAAACAATTGCAATAAGATCGTTACTAAAGATAATTGCGGTTAATGTTATGCAATTTGTTCCAAGTTGTTTCATTTAGTGTTTGTCTTTTGAGTTCGTAATAGAGTGTTGTCAGGTTTTTCCGAGGCTAATCTTGAATATTTTACCTAAACGATTCCAACTTCAAATGTAGTAGGTCGTAAATGTGAACTTTAGTTACGGAGTTGTGCAGGACTCCAGGGGTTGTTATCTTAGGATGTTTTTTGATTAGATGATTGCTACAGGTTTTGGTGAGAGAAGGGAAATCGTCTTTGTTTGAGCTGTGAGATCTTCAGATTAATAATAGCAATCAATTAGCAAAGTTGACCCCCCTTGGTCTTGTACAAGTATAAATAACGAGAAATTTTCAACTTTATTTTGTTTTTCATCTCATATGTACTTATTGGCTTGCAGCATTACATCAAATTGTCCGAGTTGAAGCAAATTCGCACGTTTAACGACCTGTTGGATGCTTTGGAGTTGAACCACTTTATCATATTTGTCAAGACTCTCAATAGCGTTAGTGTGGATTATGGGTTGAACAATCTACATGTGGAGTGCAATTTTCCATCCATATGCATTTATTCTGGAATGTCTTGGGAAGAAAGGTTCATAATTTTATAATTTTAAAAGTTTGTGGCTTCTCCTCAGTCCTTCGTACTCGGGAGTGTACACACATTAGCATTATTGTAGCTTCGGCCAAATAACCAAATTGGTAAAAAAAGTAGAGGATAGTCGCCAAATTGGTAAGAAAAGTATCACTTGTGACAAATTGGTAAAAAAACTTAAGGGAATGTGACAAATTGGCCAAAAAACTACTACCTTATTTAATTTGTTACTCCTAGTACTAAATTTGACTAAAGTACCCTTATCCCAATTCCCACACCAAAATCACCCCACTCACAAAATTTAACCGAAAACCTAACGAATAAGAATAGATGACAAAATGAAGTTTACAAGTAGAGCTCGCTAATGGGTCAATTGAGTCGGGCCGGTTGGGTCATTTCGGGTCTGTCATATTATTGGGTTAGTTCAGGTCGGGCCGAGTTGAGTTGTTTTGGGTGTTTTTCGGGTACGTTGATAGGCTCAGTTTTGGATCAAACGTTTAATACTATTAATTACCTATTTTTACTTTAATTTTGATATATAATTGGTTTTTTATTTTAACGTAAATTATATTAAGTGTATTTTTAAATTAGTCATTTATTTGTTCAACTAGAGTTACATTTTTCGCGTCATTTTTGGCTCGTGTCAGTTCTAAGGCAACAAAGTTCAAGTCGCATCTGGTCAACCGGGCTTCGGGTCAAATTTGGAAGTTGTAGTTCTCGGGTCTGCCGTTTTGGGCCAAGTTAATCAGGCGAGGTCAGTTTTTCAAGGTCTACTTACAAGGCTAACCAAAACCAACTCCACTTTTTCGAGGTTTAGGCGTTCTATCATCCTAAGAAAACCTGCAAGCGACCCGAAGACCGTTTGCCGACCTATATTATTGGGCCAATGACGAGTTTAACAACGTTAGATCGAATTTGGGTCAAGTTTGTTAATTTTAAGTTTCGGGTCATAGTTGATTAGTTGCTAATAACGAGTCTCGGATAATGATTTTTTAGTTTACTAATTGGACAAGGGTAGTTTTGTCAAATCTAGAAGCAATAATAGAGTATTTGTTAAATTGAAACTTTTTTGGCCAATTTGTCACATTTTATTAGGTTTTTTTACCAATTTGTCACTTCCTCCACTTTTTTTACCAATTTGGCAACAAACCTCCACTTTTTTTACCAATTTGGTAGTTTGGCCAGCTAATTTGTGAGTGGTACTAGTAATTTCGGAGCGACATTTGCCCTTCCCTAAACATAAGGACGGGCCCGCAAGAGTGAAGTCTAGTGGTTAAAACTTGGGTGAAATTCTCAGGAGCGCAAGTTCAAGTCTCTCCAAAACCAATCTTGTGAAGTATTTATGGCCTGAGTCCTTGTCTAATAGACTTCGAGCTTGTCACCCCCGAGTGACTACCTAGTATACGTGGTTTACAGGCTATCACATACACCCGAGGGTTTAGCCACCTGATATACGTGGTTATCCGAGGATTTAGCCAGTGTGCACCAAAGATAGCAGTTACAGGTTCCCTCAATCACGAAAAAACATAAGAGCAAGTCAAATGGTAAGCTAGTTGCAACTAGCTTACCTTTATGTTAAGCTACAATAATCTTGAGCAACCAAAATTCTACAATGGTTTAGCTTAGTTTTATATTAGCTTGATTGTACCCACGTGCCATCCCCCTACTACTATAGGAGAATAAAAATTTTCAGTTTTCCCTCCAAAAAGCAGAATCCGTTTTTGAAATAATGCTTAAAAATAAAAGATTAATCAATTTGGGTCGGATTGAAAAACATATATCAAAAT
>JAYMSF010002067.1:0-10854 GCA_036897335.1 Silene vulgaris
ATCAGAGTCAGTGTGACCGAAGGTCACGGGTTCGAATCCTGGCAACCTCAAAACCCCTCGAGTGAGGGAGCGTATTAAGAATAACTATAATAGCTGGGCCTCAACCATCACCTTATGGACTAGAATAGTAGTGTAATGATCAAAGGAAGTGTCCACACTACTTTGTCACAAATATCACGTCAATTATCGTAGTTCAATTACATTGCTTTGATGTCAGGTCGAATTGTTCAACAGTTCAAGTCGAGTATATTTTCACGTTGTTTTTGTGCCGATATATTTTTACTGTTTTAACAATTATCTAACATATCATATTTTCTATATAAACGAAATACAGAGACCTTTTTTAATTATAAGCTTTGTGGTCTAAAATAAGTTCGTTACGAGACGTGACAGCTTTTAAGTTTCATTTCGCCTAATAAAATGTTAATTTTTCATTTTTAAGCATGGTTTTAACAAAATGTTTCAATTTAACATGTACTATTTCCGTCCGAGTCATTTGTTTACCTTTTATATTTATTGTGAGGGGTATTTTAATCAAACGTAAACAAATGATTTGAATGGAGAGAGTATACATATTTATCCCAATTTATAACAAACTCCCTCCCATCAGTCCCATGTGATGACTCCGTACAGCTACACCACTTGAATATAAACCCACATTCATACACTCCAGTCTCCTCAATATTTTCCTCTCTCTCCTCACCGTTATCAAAATTTCGTTCGAACAACAACAAATTTGCAGCAACGGTGAGTAAATTCACTGTAATTCACAAAATACCGTAATTTATCGAGTTTTATCGATAAATTACTACTAATAATGTTGCGAATTGCAACGCTCTGTTCTTATGCTGATAATCGATTAATCGTAAATTCGTAATTACTTCAAAAATCGTTCGTTTGAGAATAATCAGAGTTTTATGAGCTTGTAATTAGTTCATTTATGCTGTTTTTGCAGGAAATGGAAGGAGCGAAGATGTTGAAAGCACTTGTGGCGATAACAATGGCGGCAATGCTGTTCGAGAGTGTTTCGGCGCGAAATATTACTGTCGGAGGTTCGTCTGGCTGGGACTTGAACACTAATCTTACTCAGTGGTCTTATTCTACTCCGATTTTCGTCAATGACTCACTTCGTAAGCTTCGCTCGAACTCGCTCGATTTCTCGCTTTAATTTCATGTTGTTTGATGTTTCGATTTTCGATATTTGATTATTATTGAGTTGAATTTCGATTTTGATTACTGCTTCGAATTTCGTTTGCTTTTGTTGATTTTGATTTTGCTCAGATTATGTCGTTTCAGGCTTCTTTTCTTGATAGTTGATGATTGAGTTGTTGATTTTTGCGATTTTTATTCATGATTCGATAATCGAGCTTCAGTAACTTCTGTTAGTTGAGCGGATTGTTACGATTTTTGAGTTGCCGATTTTATTTCTCGAGCTTCATAATTTCAATTTTCGCTCTTAGATCAAGTTGTTTTCATGTTAATCAGTTGTTGATTTTTGCGATTTTGATTCACGCTTCGAACTTCAGTTTTACTTTCGTTAATTCATGATTTTTCTTGCTTGAAGAAATTGTGTTTGCATTCATCGTTTACATTGAAAATAAGATGGAAGCGTTTATTATGTTGCAATTTTAGTTGATCATGAATTCATGATGCATTTTTCAAGTTAATCAAGACGGTTGTTACGATTTTCGTGAAAGTCCGTTAAATGACGTGTAGGAGTAATAATATTAGTATAATCAAGTATCAATTAGCGAATTCTCGTAAATATTACTCCTATTGTGTAAGAAATCATACTGAAGCTTAAATGTCTCATGAACTATGGTTTGGATGATTCTAGAACAGCTTCTTCTTTAGTCAGCTTAAATGCTTTTAACTGGATGCATAACTTTTGGGCTTTTGCTGTGTTCATCTATGTCATCGAGTTTCGATGATCAATGACCATGACTTCGAATTAGTTAACGATTTGGTTGAATTGCTCATGACTATGAATTAGGTGAACTTTGAATGAAAACGGTTTTAGATGAATTATCAATAATCATGAACTTTAAATGAAGATCTATTAGACAGTCTGTTTCGCTTCATTAATTTCATTGTCGATAATGATCTACAATGTCATTTAGCGATAACTGTTACAGCCGTTGCCCTCGGACACAGTGACATACAAACTAAATGACTAACTGCTCAACATTTGTTTCTGTATTTTTTTTCATCAGTGTTCGTCTACACGCCAGCACACGATGTGATCGAAGTAAGTGAACCTGATTTCACCGCTTGTGTTACAACCAGCCCCATCGGTGCCTACAACAATGCCAATGGAGAAACTCTGATCACTCTACTCCAACCAGGGCCAAGGTACTTCATATGTGGCAGGGTTGACCACTGCCCCTCGGGACTGAAGGTCCGGGTTCAAGTTCTGGACAGTCCACAGTCTCAGCCTAATGCATCGAACTCAAACGACCCTGCTAATCAGTCTGATAACCGCACTAAATCAGATGAGCCAAACGAGCTTCCTCCAAATTCATCAGATGGTCAAAGAAAAGCATTAGCTTGGGATTTTGCGCATTTGATCCTTCTCATCTGCCTTTATGATGCTACATTTGCGGCTGGTGTTGCGTCTCTTTACTTGTTCATGGTGCGTGAAGGCATTTTTTTCTTCATCTGTGTGTTGAGGGATGTCTATTATTACTGGTTTCGAGCCGGATAATCTCATCTCCTTAGAGATCTGCAAGATGTAAGTTGTGACTGGCCTTCTACTGTGAATCCTGTGATCTGTCAGCTAATAGCTAGTAACATTGAAATTTTCGAACGGATTGACAAATGTAGCTATCTTAGCTCATCATTAGTGTTGCATGGTTTATGAAATACTGAGTTTGCTTGTAATAGACAACTTTACGGAGGAGAAAAATCAGTCGTTTTTCGCAGTAAATGATACTTGTATTCGATATTTGTGGTTTGCCTGTATTACCAGTAACTCGTAGCAAATGGGTTCATATCGAGTTAACTTTGCACGAAATGGACTAGAAATGCAAGGAAACTTGCATAATGTCTGAACCATGTGCACCATACTTATGCCCAATTTTAGGACAGTTCCCTGTCCTACATTTTCGGTCATGACGAGTCATTCAATTTGAACAATAGCTGCATTCGACAGCAATACCTGTGAGAACGTAACGCATTTTGTATACAAGTATTAGGAAATTTTATAAATAAAAATAATACAGGACAATGGTAGTCCAGGCTGACACACATAATCCAACCGCTCCCAGTACAGTAACATCTCTTGCCAAAGGAGTCGGAAATGTGGAATCAAACATATTCGATCTAGCGATTAGGATAATTCGAATATAATCTATATTAACGTGATTCAAGGTGGTAACGGGACCAAAATTATATTCACCAATTGACCAAATGTTATCGCGTCAAAGAAGTGCAGACGTTTCTGGGAACACAGGCTAACTGTAAATTTCGATTTCATTAACAGTGAAAAAATGACTGTATTACAAGACAATTTCAGTATTTCATAAACCATGTTACACTAACGGCTGCTCGCAGACTGATCACAGCAGGAGGTAACAACTCACATCTCGCAGATCTCTAAAGGGAAGAATTTTCATGAGATTATCCATCCCGAAACCATCAATAATAGGTACCCGACCAGATAGCGCTCAACAAACGAAGGCCTGCATGCAACACGAAAATGTAAAGCTCCACAGAAGCATCCTCAAATGTAGCATTATAAAGGCAGATGAGATGGATCAACTGCCCCAATTCCCAAATTATTGTAAGTGCGTGACCAATTGATGAATTTGGAGGAAGCTCCTTAGGCTGATTAGCAGGGTAGTTTGGACTCGATGCATTAGGCTGAGGCTGTGGACGGTCCAGAACTTGAACACGGACATTGAGACCCACGGTGCAGTGGTCAAGCCTGCCACATATAAAGTACCTTGGCCCTGGTTGGGATAGAGTGATTACTGTTTCTCCATCGGCATTGTTGTAGGCGCAAATGGGACTGGTTTGATCACACGTGCGAAAATCAGATTCATTTACTTCGATCACATCGTGTGCTGGCGTGTAGATGAACACTGAAAAAACAAATGTTGAGCAAAACATGCTCTCATTTTAATCAGATTCAAGTAAAAATCTCACTGATGTTATTGACAGTGATTCGAAGCAGTGCATTTGCTCACTACAATGAAATAGTAGATTCTCACACACTCAAAAGGTAACTATAGCGAAACATGGTGACCGAGACTCCGAGAGCAGCGACTGTAGAAGTAGAACAATAATTATACAACCAGAATTACAGCAAATGACCAAGTAGATCCTAACTGTCCATGAAATAAACCTAGCTGAACGACGTTTATCATTAATCTTAATTCAATGTTCATGATTGCTGATAAATTCATATAAATAATTACCTGAATTCAGAGCAACAATGAACTAAATCGAACCTTTAACTGAATTCTAAGTCATGCTTATTGACCATTGAAACTCGAAGATAAAGAAAAGTGCAAAAGCCCAAACGTTACGCATCCAGTGACTCTTCATTGCATTCAGCATTCGCATGTCAGAAACATAGTTCATAAATCAGTTCATGAGAGAATTACACTAGCTATACAGTATGTTTGTTGCTATTGAACTTTCCTGCACAATAAGTTTTCGAGAATTCGCTAAATGATCTTTGATTGGACCTGTAATCATACACCTACACATCATTTGACGAAACTCCAAGAAAATCGTAACAATCTTCTCGAATCTCGATTAACTTGAATTATGCATCATCATCATCAACTAAAATGCTAATTAATCATGCTTCAATCTTAATTTCACATAAGTGGTTCGGAATCAGAACGAAACAAATAATTTGTTCAAGAAAGTAAATCAGGAATTAACAAAAAGTAACTGATGTTCAAACTTCGAAGCTCGAATCAAAATCGAAGAAATCAACCAACTCAATCATCAATTATCAAGAAAAGAAGCCTCAAACAGCACATGAATTTATAAAGCTAGAATCGAAATCAACAAAAGCAAACGAAGTTCGAATACAATCAATCATAATCGATATTCAACTCGATAATAATCAGATATCAAGAAATTTCAAGAAACGAAACATCAAACATCATGAAATTAAAGCGAGAATCGAGCGAGTGAAACCGAGGCTTACGGAGAGTGTCATTGACGAAAATCGGAGTGGAATAAGACCACTGAGTAAGATTAGTGTTCAAATCCCAACCAGTCGAACCTCCAACGGTAATATTTCGCGCCGAAACACTTTCAAACAGCATTGCCGCCATTGTTATCGCCACCATAGCTTTCAGTATCTTTGCTGCTTCCATTTCCTGCAAAAAAAACAACAATGAGACGAAATTATACACTATAATTGAATCAATTACAAGCTCAAGAACTCGAATATTAACGAACAAAAATTTCGAGCGATTACGATTATCATTACAAAAACAGAGTGAGAAGGGCGGGAAAAATTTGCTGTTACTCTCAACGGAATCTTGATAATAGTGAGAAGGGCGGGAAAAATTTTGAGAAGAAAATGTTGTTTTTCTTTATTTTATTTTATTTTATTTTATTTTATTTTTGTCAAATGAAGTGCAAGATTAATACAAATTACGAGGGAGGGGGTCGGGGGGTTTATACTCGTGGCCTGTTATTACAATATCTCCGCCTTTTATAAGCTAATTGATGTAATTTTTATTTTTATTTTGGAAAATTTGGAAATAATTTAGGATGTTTCAAAATATAGCGGTGTGTACAATCCTCGACATGCCTTAAGAACTTACAAAATGAGAGTTAATTTTATTAGGGGTTTTTAGATGTACAAAGTCTTTCGAGTTATAGTTGGAACTTGGAAGTATATCGAAAACAAAAAGAGAGAAAAATAGCGGCAAAACTGCATATACAGCTCGATATAATTTACGAAAGTATACATTTTTTTTTTCTCTAACAGAAAGGAGCATGAATGATAACCTTTAAAAATACAATACAATATTTGAGTTTCGATTAAGCTAGAATGAACCGGAATTGTGGCATGCCTGAGTTATTTTGTTGTTCATTTCACAATCGCAATTGCACCAAATGCAACTCTTGAACTCCTTCCAACATGATGATGCTTGCGCCACCTTCGATCCACCAAATATTTACACCACTGCTGCAAATCTGGCCACTTTCGAAAGCTTTGATCTCCCACGCCATATCATCAAAATTTGTCCATGCTTCTCACACCTTTAACCAGCGGACGATTGAATACTCAATCTTGAAAGATCAACACACATTCCAAGAAATAGTAAGCTGAGCCGACATTTTGATATCTGTTGTTTTTCAAGTATCAACCAGGACGGCGTTTTGATTTCCGACGTTTACCAAGTAGTTTCAGCATGTTATCAGTCACATCTAAAGGAGGGCTGTCGTCGTTATCTTGGGTTTTTTTGTCAGTGTGCGTCAACCACGCCAAAGCTTCTATGGCAGCATCTCTTTCTGCAAGTTGCTTGTTTCTTTGAGGCTTTCCTACAAATTGCATCCCCTTGAATTCAACTAATGCCCTAAAATCATTGGTTTTAAGATGTTTTGTCTTGTACTTCGGAGGAGAATGGCCCGCCCTCATCAATAATGTCTGCAACAAGCTTTTCGGGTTTGTTCCATCTTTCGAGAATTTACTACTGTTGTTGTCTGAAAGTTCCTTAGGTTTCCTGCTTTCACGTCCAAAAACAAATCTTCCTTCACATTGATCTCCCGATATTAGCTCCTGAACTGCGAACATGAGGTACTTGCCTTCCTTGAGGATGTCAATGGAAGGATCTTCAAGCTGCATTGTGACATCGTTGTCATTTATCAGTAAATAGTGAGAAAACCCATCAATCATGGGATGAGAAACGTAGCTATATCAATGTTTCCTACATTTTCCGTCATATAGACACCGATAAGCTGATTGTAACAGATACGGAGTATTTTTTTCTTAATAAACAAATGTGAAACCAATAGCCAACATCAATACTACCGTCCCTGAAATTATTCAGGGAAAAACAATGTAGTGATGCAACAAAGTAGTGAATGAAACCAGAACCGGGGGTCGGAATAAATTGAAAGGCATACCGCATACGGCAAGATAAAATCTAATTACACCAATGAAAAGTTTATTTCAAATAACCAGATGTGCATATGCAAGTAATTACGCTTTCAAGCAGTTAAAAATAGAGATCTCAGTTGCGCAACACAGATTAATAAGACTCTGAGGGTAAAATACTAGAAAGTTTCCATCTGAACTTAATCAACGCAAAAACTGGTGATATACCTTTGATTGTAAGAGCTTATCAAGTTCCTCCTTGAGCTTGCAGTAGCACTCAGCCATATTAGGATCCATGAAAAAATCAACATAACCGTTGAGCATCTTCAGGTGGCCAGGCTACAAAAGGAAAGAGTTTATTCATATTCTATCCACTGTAACTTCTTCGGAACACAAAAATGAAAAAACAAACCAAAAAAGTAGAGCAGAGACAGCTGAAATAATTACCTGTCCCCCAGAGCTAAGAGCACCACCAAAGAGGATCAATATTGAATCTGATACACCAGTAGAGTCACGTATGAAAACCGTGTTCACTTTTACCTTGTCTCCAAAAACCAGCCAAGGATAAGGAATTGTCTGGTAGCGTGCATTCACTGAGTTCTGAAGCAAAATAAACAGTCATTTCAGATCAGGTAGACAGACAAATGCTCCTCCATCCAATTTATATTGGTCCCATTTGGTTTCAGTGGTCTTTGACTGAAAATTTTCACAATGATGATATCAAAATATATATTTCAATAAATAAGAAGTGACGAATTTCATGTTGTATCACTCACTAGGCACCTCCTATATTCGAAGTAATTAAGCATCATAGTTCAGATCCTTTGACCACTTACGTCAAACTAAGGACAATATAAATGGGATGGAAGTAGTAACAACAAATTTGTAGACTGCGAGTAGCGGAGTAGCATAGGTAACACAAATTCTCAAGCAAATTATTACCAATTCGTGACATTAAATTAAAGCATGTAACCGAAAGAAGCTGAAAACATGATCTGAGGAAGATGTAGCTGTTACAGAAGGGAGGAAAAGTTTGATAGTAACACTATAAAAGTAATACCACTGGTAATACAATGATTAGAAGGTATAGTGATCATTTCGAGTTTTTCAGTTATCATATAAGAGCCACTGTAATCTTTAACGGAGACAACTTGCTTTAAAACCTTAAATTCTCCTTTCAGAGTCCTCAGTGTTAAGACTCAAAATATTTTCTTCTAATACTTTGATAAAGACGATAATACAAATCAATTGCGAGCACTTGTCAACTAGATGATCAGTAGCACCAAAAATTTTCCCCAACATACCGCATAGATTAAAACTTGGCCATCGTCCTTTGTTTTGAACGACATTGATGTCTCCCTGTGCTGCATGCATCAAAGATAGTGCATGTCAACTAGCTGAACAGTAGTACCAGAAATTTGCTGATACTGATAGTAGAGATACTCACCACAACAGATGCTATCCCAGGAAACAGGCCAGAACATATAACTGCACGAACCAATGACTGGTTATGACTAAGTGTATTATTTGAGCTCACGTCATCATCAATTATACCCGCATCCTTTAATATGAAACTGAACTGCTTCCTAATGGAATGGATAGCCTGGAGAGTTTGGGAAGAAAGAAAATTTCTCCAGCAGTATTCATAAGCTGATCCTTCACGCTCAGCATCTTTCCATCCTTCATATGCACGAACGAGAGCCATATGGTCACTGTAATCCTTAGCAGAGAACCTAGCTTTTGCTATCCCAGCTAACTGAACCAAAGATAAAGGATAGTATCAAACTGGAATTTTGGAATTGTCAAAAGTTTATATCAATTATAGTTTCTTCTAATAGAAGGAAATCAAGGCAGGCCGGTAAGGAGAGGGATAAGCATGGATGAAATATCCGTTGTCCTGACTTCTGATAACAATTCTATAAGTTTATTATGGTAATGTCACACAGCCACACCCAAGTTCCAAATATTATACTTGATCCAAATACAGATTCCATTTGCATACAAAATTGACATTCCATATTGATATATTTTCACTCTCTGGAGTCTGGACCCAATTCCTCTTTGAGGCATTGTGGTAAATTGTAATGTTGGTCACAAGATAAGCGGAAATATTTCAAATGCTTTCAGTCAGATTTGGTTTCTTACCACTCATACCTAAACCTACAGTTAACTGAGCACTAGCCACTCGGGGACCAAAAGGTACTGAATGGAACATGTCAACCCTTCATTACTTGCAACCATTTGCCATACTTCCACTTGCTTACCTATTTACTTACTTCCTGCAATCGCAAACCTTATTTCCTTATATTCACTCCCTTCGCCTTCTTTTTAACATAATAGCCAAAGGTAATAATCAACTCATTCCCCTTCCCTTCCCTCCCTTGTCTTCTTTGCCAGTAGCTTTGCAAATAGACTGCTCCCAGTACATGAGCGAAAACCCACTCTCTCGACCATAGGCAATTAGATGAACTCAAAATTTGGAATGCCCGAAAGTTGAACAAAAGACAAGAAAGCAACAAAAAAGGGGACTGCAAAAAGTAAGAGCTTACATCTTTTTTGTCCTGAGGCAAAAGAAAAGGATCCTTAACACTTAGCCCTGCCACTATTGTAAGGACTGGGTCAAAACAGCGGAAGATTGCGCCCATAATCAGCATTTTTCCAAGTTTTGGGTCCACAGGCAGCATTGACAAATACTTGCCTAATAAGGCACATGTAGAAACCTGTTAGAGAATTTTCAGCTAAGCCTAATGGAACCTAAGGACGTGATTCAGAGTCAAGACTAACCCAGATTTGTCAAGTGTTCATCCTCGTTGAGAGCACCAATCATTTTTAGAAAGCCAATAGCATTTTGGACCTGCAAAATATATTGTCGCAATTACTGATAACTGGAATTGTACGAGACACACCAAAACCATGTATCCTTGCTTTCTACCTCTAATATCAAGGACAAGATTCAGTATACTAATGATATATGAACAATAGACAGTGTTCATGGAGGTGCAGAAACGCAACTAAGAATGATTTTCAAACACTCGCTGCTACTAATACAAAAATATATGAATTCAGTTGAAAATTAGTTGTCTCTCTATGAACTGGGTATTCCTGTGCACTACTCAATGTGTGCCGGTCAGCCGGTGAAATTATACAATGAAAAAGGCAGGGGAATAAATTGAAGAATAAATGGCAGGTTTACATGCAAGCTACAAGCACTTCAATATAAGTAGTTTGTAGTACCTAATTAGCCAAAATTGGGAGTAACACATATGATGAAAGTATCAAGTGTTAAATTTACTCAACTGTCAATGGTTCTGGAGGCTGCAGAGCTGCCGACAAGAATTCTGCTATACTTCCGATCTGCAAACTTTTTATTTGTAAGCAAAGAGAGTTTAATGGAGTTCTCAGTAGCTCGGGAAGTTGGTAGTCAGCAAAAGCTTCGTAAACACATCTGGGATATAAATGGTAACATTCTCCGGGCTGGACACGGCCAGCACGACCCCTCCTCTGCAATCAAAGTGATAGTAAACATGTTAAACTATTAGTAAAAGACTACTTTACTTTGATACTTCACATTGGCATCGTACCCCATGTCCATCATTCCGAGACAACAATTTGATTTTTCCTTGATGAAACTTCTCACAAAATAAACGATTCGGAATAACATGGGTAAAAGGTAGTTATTTGTTTGGATGGGCGCAACTATATGATTAACAAAAGCATAAAATAATTTTGAGATCTCGTATCTCCGTTTTGGTTTTTCCTTGTAATTACATTTGGTTTTAAAT
>JAYMSF010002068.1:0-10854 GCA_036897335.1 Silene vulgaris
ATACATTTTTCAGATTTTGTGACTTTTAGATCTCGTTTTTTATTTTTGTAACTTGTAACTTGTATATTGTTTTATTTTGAAATAATGGAATTTTGGTTTTAATGCACGTACTCCACTTGCAATTTTCAAAAAAGTGAATGGTGGTCGTCTAAGAAAACACGAGTTCAGTTTACATTCTATTAACAAGGTCATATCAATTGTAGAATAAGTTGATAAGTTTCATCAACAGTAACTATTTCAAGTTTTAAAATGACCTTTTGATTTCAGCAAGGCATCAAGATTTCAAGTGACTTGCTAGTTGCTACTAAGGTCATATTAGTAGTACATTGAAAAAGTTAATACCTTCTGTAATATGTTAGTCTGTAGTTATTTAATGCTTTATATACCTTGTTGATGTCAACAAGTCGATGGTGTATGTCACTCTACTTTGGTTAAACTGAAATGTATAATGACTGATCCTGACTTATTTCAAATATAAACATGCTCACTTTTCAATTAGTAATTAATTCTATGATAATATGGTTGAACAGGACGTCATACTGCAGTTCCGTGCTGGTAAAATGTCTTTTGATGGAAAACGTGTTACGCCGGATCCACGTAAAGGGCTAGTTCATATTACTCGGGTATGAGAAACTAACAAAACCTGCTCCCTATGTATGCATGTATTTTCTTTATGGGAAAAGTTGGGCATAATTTGCACAAAATTTGGTCTTAGAATCTTATTTTATCTATCCACATTTGCCCATTTTCAAATGACAATTTGTACTTGCGTTTTCTGTAGGGTGAGGATGGTCTGACTCATTTCCAGTGGCTTGATCGTGTGCAAAATGTGGTCGAAGATGTATCCTCTAATTCTGGTTTTGATATTTTAGGTTTTCCACCGTGATGTAGTGAATAGTGATAACACTGCACAACTGAAATATCAATGTGGTCCCCGCTGTTTTTCTGTAGAATGGAAAATATTTTTCAATGTCGTGGTCAGGGTTTTCCAGCTAGAGGATTTCATATTTAAATGGGCTTCAAAAGCAATCACAAATGACACAAACTAATAGGGTAAAAAGTATTTGATAAAGCACCTCATGCAATCAACTAGCAGATAATAGTGCTGACTAGGCTCTTGGTTGTAATTATCATGAGCAAAGCTGTTGAGGCAAAACAAATTGATGAGTTTCTTCTAATTGTATGTGCTAGAATGAATTCTGAGTAGGTTAGCTTGTTTGATGTAATTCAAATGCTCAGACTTTGACGGGTTTACGGTGGATCTAATTTTCTTTTTCCAGGTGATACTGACTATGGTCAGATCACTGAAGAATGGAGATTGAAGATCCAATGTCTAGCCTTTGACGGAGCCAAGATTTGAACATAGCGGGGGGCGAAAAAATTTAGCGAGGGTGAACGGATAATAGTACTCGTACAACATAAACACGGAAAACTTTCGAAAATTTAGCTAAAAATTTCAAAAATGTTATTCTTCAGGGGCACCCCTGCTAGCCCTCCCCTAGCTCTATACGTCTTCCATAAAAAAACCTATAGTGCAAGAATCAAGATGTCACGTAGAAGTACAAGGGCTTTATTATGTATGGGGTTGACTGTTTTGACACTGTAGGGGAGAGGTTGAATCTGGGGGAATGATGTGATACTATGAGTTTGCAGACCATCTAGTTTGTTGCAGTTTGCAGCAAGGAATCTTGAGCGTTCTGTGATATGATCTCCCTATCATTGCTTATATGGAGTAAGCGCTTCCTAGAATTTGCATTTTCAATTCTGCAACTCCTAGGGGTTTGCATTGGGTGGTGGTCTACGAGAATAGTAGAGCTCAAAACAAAAATATAATGGGGGAAAGTGGTGGTGGTGTTGGGGTAGTTGTTACCATTCATGACCTCATACATTGCAACTTTGCAAGCCCTAAAGGGAAGATTTTCCTGGTGCTATTGAAGAGGATCTTCTTGTAATGTGTGAAATATTTGTGAAATTGATGCGTACCCAGTGAGTTACATTGTTGTTGAGCATGTCGTAG
The DNA here is from genome assembly GCA_036897335.1 of Silene vulgaris. Lineage (NCBI taxonomy): Eukaryota > Viridiplantae > Streptophyta > Magnoliopsida > Caryophyllales > Caryophyllaceae > Silene > Silene vulgaris. The sequence continues at coordinate 2,018 of JAYMSF010002068.1, forward strand.
GAATGCTTTCTTCAATATCACAGTAGTAACATAATTTTTATCCAAGGTATCTCTTGGTGGATTCAAAGTAGGACTTGCTTTGTTAAGACTCTTTTCAGTGTAGGCTTTGAAGAATCCAACCAACTTAAGGACACCGCTAGGTGAACTAGTAATATTTCTTCGTCGTTTTCTACAGCTGCGATCTACATGTTACCGTAAACATGCAGCCATAGAGAGTGGTGATTCTTGGGGATTCGACAATTTTATGCTTTGAGTCAATTGTTTGTAAAAACTTCTGATATTTTAGTGTTAAAGTAGTACTCCATAGTAAACTTTCAGGACTAAAAATCTTATCTGGGTTGCATGATTTACTGTCAAAATATGTGATTTCATATTCTCAAATCTCATCTATTTTTGTTCATGCTTCATTTGTGTGCATATGCTCTTTTGTTTACTGCTGCACATCATCTTTGGTGGTCCTTAATATGTCATAGGACCAAATTGTTTTTCCTCAAGAGGCAGTTTTTGAGAAGGTATGCTCCCATACTTTTTTGATGAATCCCAGTTGGTAGTACTTCATAAATTCATATTTACCATATCAATTTTTTATGCTCCATCCTTCACATGCAGGTTGAGCAAGCATCTGGAAGGGTCTACATTCTGAAGTTTAACACAGATGATAGGAAGTTATTTTTCTGGTTGCAGGTGTGCTGAATTCTGCTTTTGTTCGGTGCATTATATAATAGATGTTGCAGTTTCTCCCCGGGTCTAACTTGTCTTTGCTTGGATTATTCCAGGAGCCAAAAGCCGATGGTGATCAACCACTATGTCAAGCAGTGAACTACCTTCTTAATCAGCCTTTAGGTACAATTGCACTTAGTGTTCATCAATCTAGTTCTCTGATAATTGTCATACTGGTACTTGTTATTAGAAGTAACATAATTGATAGAAGATGTAGTGAGTGCCTTAGTAGATGAGGAAATCCTTATTAATAAAAGTAGTTGCAGTGCGGTTTTTTAGCTTATATTGTGGCTAGAGTTGCATGGGTACTAAAGAAGTGTCATATTGTCACTTTTATTCTCTCTCTTGAACATTTTGTAGTTGTAGTAAATTACCTTTATATAGAAAATTAGAAATTAAGCGAAAGTAGGCGTATTGAGTGCAGCCCACTGAAGATACATGGAATAAAAATGTTCTCATTACGTTTAGTGACGCCATACTTTATTTCTCGTTATAGATTGCCTTGTAGAAAAATCCTACATTTCGTTCGCCACAACTTTTCTATCAAAATATCACCAATACTTAACAAATATTACCACTTTTTAATCTATACTGCGAAGTACAAGCTATTTTTTGGAAAAAAATAGTCGCATATCAAGCACGTGTGAGTAGAGATAGAGTTTGGACTTGAAACTGGAAACCTATCAACGTCAATTTCAGATCTCAAGATGTGAACAAGTAACACATTTGATAAAAATGTTTTTAATATTCCTGCTGCATTGGCTGCCACCTATTAAGTTACCATATGTGAAGTTAATATGCAAGCAAGTATTTGCCCCTCGTCAATCACAAATTAATAATTGCAAAAATCCGAATTGCATATGCTGTTGACATCACAATCTTACATCTTAAGGGCCACTTTTCTCAGTTGGCCATGTTTTGATATCTTTTGAGCTTTGTTCTAATTTAGCAAGGATATCTGTGAATCTTGTATATTGTATCAAATTTAGCTTTTGTCTATGTCCACTTAGGATTATAGTACCCATATGGTTCAAAATCTCACCCGAGATGTATCTCTCGCCCGAGATGTATCTCTCGCCCGAGTTGTATCGGTTTTTCACTTTACTGATACGAGATATCGCCCACGAAATCACTGAGATTCACCCGCGACGACCGATTAAGGACCGATTTTACCGATACTGAGATTTTGAACCATGAGAGTACTGCTGATTTGCTTTCTTTCTTTTGTTTTGTTTGTGTGCGTGTGCTTGGAAGAACTCCCTGCTGAAGAGGTTTCTGGAGCATCTGTTCCTCTACAAACAGATGAGATGGTAGAAGATGATATTTCATCAAGGTAAAACTGATTCTTGGACAGTTTGACTTGTACATTTTGCATTGGACCCTTTTGCATTTTATTTTTGGTGGATTTTTAAAATATAAATTGCTTTATGATTGCCAATGAGGGACACTTTTCTGCCATTGCGGTAAGATAAGATGTTCAGATGATGGTTGAGCCTTCCATTTTCTCTTTGATTTAATTTTGGTGTACTCTGTACTAGCCATCATCAGTACCCCTGTGCTTCAAACTTCAAAGGTTGTTTCCCAATTTAAATAGAGATTGGTTGCATTTGACCCTCAGCTGAAAGTGGGATGAGAATTCTGAGTGTTCTAAGAATCTTTGTTTCTTAGTTCATTATAATCCAAAGCCAAAAGAACAATGAAAGCTGAGGCTGCATTTGAATAATGTGGACTTTGAAGGCTATATTTTCTGATATTAAATATTTCATCTCTTGGTAAATGGTCCTTCTAGATATTCTTGTTTCATAGAACATATCTCTATGTCAAGCCACATAGTTTATTCTTAGTTGGCATAAAATATAAACGTGTTATGTACTTATGTTATGGTGTCAACGAGGGGTGAGCACGGGCACGGGCACGAGCTTGGCCTTGCTCGGCTTGTGCTGATGAAGCAAAAATCAAAAGCTCGCGCCGATCTGAGCTCACATGAGCTTGAAAAAATGAGCTCATTATCAAGCTTGCAATCTTAAACCGAACTCGAGCTCAACTCCAACCTCTATATAATTGTTATTTTTTTTTTCTTTCAATATTTTCAATTACAGCATACGAAGGTTATATAAAAAAATATTGGCAAATCAATGTGAACATTTTGCTATGTTGATACAAAGATATATATATATATATAATCAAGATGAAATAGTTTTATAAAATAAGAACAAGATATTATCTAATCACGCAAGTTCGAGCTGCTTGCGAGGTTTTTGAGCTGAGCCGACATTAGCTCGGCTTGACTCGTTAAGTCGCGGGACTCTAGCCAACCTTTAACTGTGGTTGATAAGCTGAGCTCGGGCTGTCTTGTTTCATTATCACCCTTAGTGCCAACATGTCGATTAACTCTTGTAGGATGATTGTTTTCTACCATTTTATACTTTCAGCCTCTTTTGGGAGTATTCTGCATTTCTGCCTTCTATATCCTTGGACCTGGTAATGCAGTCTATTTCTACTAAGCTTTCCTCTGTTTCTCAGAGCTGGTAATTTGATTGGGCCAAGTATGGGTGCTGATATGGTGAGTGATGTAACCTCTGCACCTGGACCAGTAAAACTGTCAGACTTGCAAAGGATACTGAGTAACATTCAATCTGCAGGTATCTTGTATCAAAAGAATCCTTTTCAATACTCTTTTATACATACATTTTTATTAGATTTTCGAGTTGAATCTCGGACTCTCGGTAGCTGCAAGGCTTTGTGGCACAAGTGTTATGGCTCTCACCTCTGTAGTCTTTTTCTAAAGCAGTTCAGCTCTAAAAATATCTCTTGTCACCTCTGCAGGCCCTGCTGGTGATGTTGAAGATCCAGATGGAGGTATGATACGCTATACTCCCTCCAATCCAATCCAAACTCCCCACTCACCTTTTCAAGTCAACCTTGCTAAATTTTGACATCGATTATATTTAATAAAATTTTTAAAATTTATGCGTAAAATTGACATATTTACGTTTGTTATAAAAAGAGGTTTCGGAAAATTATAATTTCGACACATAAAAATAATATATAAATGAAAAAAAACGTGGTCAAAGTGTCGTCTCGTAGACCGTGAAAAGTCAACTGGGGAGTTTGGATTGGATTGGAGGGAGTATATATTTATGTCACTTTCATTCGTACCGATGAATGTACTATATATGACAAGCTAGGTGCTTCTCATGTATGATAAGCTAACAAAACAATAGATACGAGTACTTCCTTCCGAGGTCTCACTATAAGCTTATCATTACATTGTTCGCTCTCTGTATATCTACGAAGAGAGCGAAAACTTATCAACATTTTACTATAGTAGTATTAACTTATAGTCGACAAAGAGGAAATGTCGTCTCAAGGAAGTTTGGAATGGAAGATTAATGTGTCAGATGGGACAACGAAGGTATTAGAGCCTGAAAGACGGCTCTTAGGGAGAATTCGGGATGAGTTTAGGAGTTCGATTAATGGGTTTTTTAAGAGGATATGGAGGTTTTTCGCCGAAGCTTGGAGTATAGGTGTAGTTGAACCAAAGAAGTTTATACATTGTTTTAAAGTTGGATTTGCCCTATGTGTTGTTTCACTCTTTTACTATATGAGACCATTGTATGAAGGTGTAGGAGGGACTGCAATGTGGGCTATTATGACGGTTGTCGTCGTCTTTGAATATACAGTTGGTAAGTGTCGTTAACCAGTACTTAAAATAAAACGGGTTTAAACTTTGAATCGTGATTTTATCACCAAATGCCTTTAAAAGTTAAGCTAGCTGACATGTTCAAAACTCCTGAATCTGCTTAGATATAGCTATTATTTTCTAATAACACATGGGGCTAAACGACTGCATGTCTGCATGCATTGAAATATGGCCTTCATACCTTTCCATAGGCAGGAGTCTTTGCGGTGAATAAACAGTAAATTTGAATAAAAACATTCATATTTCAGGTGCAACCATATGCAAATCCTTCAACAGAACAGTCGCGACAACTCTAGCAGGATCATTAGGACTCGGAATTCATTGGATCGCAAGTCAATGTGGTCTGAAGTACGAGCCCATAGTCCTTGGAGTTTTCATTTTCATATTTGGTGAGTCGATTTCTTCAAGATTTTAGGCCTTTATATATTCATTCACCAAAAAAAAAATAAAAAAATTTAGCATGACTAGTTGTACTTACTTCTGATGAACTATGCAGCTGCAATAGCAACCTTTTCTCGGTTCATCCCGTATGTGAAAGCTCGATTTGATTATGGAGCCTTGATTTTCATCCTCACCTTCAGCCTCATCTCAGTGTCAGGATACCGCGTAGAAGAATTGGTTCAAATGGCTCAGGAAAGAGTTTCCACAATTGCCATAGGAACATCCCTCTGCATCCTTACAAGCATGCTGATTTCGCCTGCATGGGCCGGGAGTCAGCTTCATAATCAGACCATTAACAACATAGAAAAACTTGCCAGTTCCTTGGAAGGTAAATCTTTAAACAAAATACAAGGAAGATTTTCCCCAAGATATATATTTTCATATTTACCTTAACCGCTTTTCTCTTGTCTGATCACCCAGGTTATGTAGCCGAGTACTTCAGCAGTGAAGACAGCAACATCGTTCCTGAGGACGAATTAAACAAAAAATTATTAGGATACAAGTGTGTTCTTAACTCTAAGGCAACTGAAGAAGTTATGGTAAGTAACTAAGTAAATAAGCAGCTTACTTGTTGAATTTTCGGCATTTTACAAATTAGTATGGATGTTCAGAAACTCAATGCTTATACTTTTTTACAGGCCAATTTTGCCCGATGGGAGCCTTCACATGGACGCTTCTACTTCAGCTATCCGTGGCAACAGTACCTCCTGATTAATGCAGCTGCGCGCAGCTGTGCATACTGCATTGATAACCTAAACGCCTGCATTGACTCTGAAACACAGGTAAATCATGTTGTTCTAGACATATTAGTATTCCGTCAGTTCAAGTGAATTCGCTGCTTTGTTCCAATATTTTAGGAGATGAATATGTTAGAGGGAATCCGAGCATAAACTCGCATGTTGAGTAATTGCCCCAACATGTAACCACCTGACCGAAAATGACCCGACCCAAACTGACTCATGCCCTAAATAACCCGACCTAAATTGACTCATAACCTGAATAGCCCAATAATAAGACACTTTAAACAAGAGCGAACACGAATAGACGTAATCCTCACCAGCAAGTACATAGTAGTACCACAGATTAACATTTGCCAGGTCTAAATTGTTGCTTTGTGAATACAGACGCCCGAGTACTTGAAGCAGCACATCAAGAAGTACTGCATGAAGTTGAGCGTCTGCTCATCGAAGGTCTTGAAAGAACTAGCCGCCACAATCAGGACAAACATGAAATCAAACAAGATTGACTTCTCAGCTGACGAGATGAACAATGAAGTTGAAGTTCTTCAAAACGCGCTGAAATCTCTGCCATACGCTGTTCAACAACAATCAACCACCGAAAAAATAGTTCAGCAAGATGAGGAGAAATTAGAGTCCCCCAGCACAGCATCCATGTTGGATGTTTTGTCTGTAGGTACACTAGTGACTTTGTTGATTGAAGCTGTCGGACGAATTGAACAAATAGTTGACGCAGTTGACACGCTTGCTAGTATAGCTGAATTTAAGAACCAAAACGAAAATAAATTGCAACAAAAACAAGCAAGTGAAGAGACGGGAACAAATTGCCATGATCAAGAAGCAATGAAGGCCTTGGAAAAGGTCTGAGTTCTTGATGACGGCCTTTAAGAAGGGAAAAAATTCGAGTTATCGAGCTTCGGCCAGGAACATTTGATAGCACAAAGTACAACTCACATCCTCAGCCGACGTCCAAGCTCCTGTTTAATCTCTATAAGGAGATCATCCACAGACGACAGAAATACATTTTAAACCACATTTCTGGTCGATCTTTGGATAACTTCTGCACATTAAATCTATGTTTGCATTCATATTGTAACTGCGGATTTCATTAAGAAACAACCACGTCGAAAATTAGAATAACCAATGAGTATCAGTAGAAAATATGGAATGAATGCATCAGAAACCCCTTCTAAACAAAACACCGAAGTAACTAATCGTCTACAAGCAACATCGCAAAAAACAGCTGAGAATGAACTGCCATAATTTCATTGATCCACGGTTCAATTACAGAGTATCCAGTTTTATGCAAAACAATTTGATAGCTAAGATTATTCAATCCATTTACAACAATAAAATACAGAGTACTTGTTAATTTTATTGCTCCTTCCCTCTAAAATTTATCGTCAACTTTGACAATTACTTTCTCCAAATTTAGGCAAAAGAATTATTTTCGTAGCTATTATATATTGTGAGAAAATGTCAGTCAAAGCCAATGTCGATTGACTGCCAAAAGAAGACGAGAATAAATTTGGGATGGAATGAGTAAAAGCTACTCCGTACTCTGTACGATCCATGGTTGACTAGCGACTATATCAGGCGTGTCACAATGTAATCAAGTCCTCTGAAGTCGCCTCCTCAAAAACTTCTTCTGCCTCATTTTCTTCCCACCCAAGGTTGACGGCTAGGTCTTCTACTGGCACCTTGATCACATCAGTCCGAACACCAATATCAGTCGCATAACGGCTCATACAGTACATACCAGCTGTCACCGTAGCTACACCTACAGGACTAGGCATCAAAAACTTTAGAGGTGAAGAAAGAATAGCAGCAAGAGGAGCTCCAACAACAGATGAAGCTTGACCGCTCCGTCCAACCCCTTGGGTGTCAACTATCAATAGACCCGTTTTACAGTATAACGCAAAGTCTTCACAGTTGTTTTGGAACACATTATAGTTTCCGAAGCCATTTTGTAGAAGATGCATTGCCCTGTGAATGACAGTTTCAGACGGGTCAGGTTGTGCAGTGGTGCTTCCACCCCTAACTTTGGCAATAAAGGCGGATGGGGTGACTCCATATTCGAATAAATAAAGGGATCCCTTCCTAAGAAAGCAGTCCAGACAGGATAATATGACCCCACTGGCCGGTTGCCTGAATCCACAATCAGGGAAAGTAGGACACGAGGAAGGGATGTCCGTTTTAAGATCTGAACTGGCACTAGACTCAGAGCTTAGTTTCCTGTCACGGTCTGGTGTGAAGTGAACAACTTTGCTTCCACCAACATATATTCCTTTGACAAAAAAAAAGTTCGACGGCATTAGTCAAGGTAAAATAGTGACCGAAATGCCAAAGTAGTGTTTAAATGTGCCAGGGTACAGGAGTGCAAACGCAAAATGCCAAAGTTACTGTTACATACACGATGCATTTTTTTGTTACAATCTTTGCATACAGGCTTATTCAAGAACAGAGAGACACAAAATGGCTTCTCGTAAGAATGTCCTCACTTTCAATAACATAACTTCAAAAAGAATTCACTGAAACAAGGATATTTACGGCTTCTTCAGCAAAAAGAAAAACATTTAGCAATGGCAGCTTCGCTTCTCCATCTACAAGACTACAACTATTAGTACATCCAAATGCCTAAAGTTCGCTAACAAAATGAATGATGTGATAACACATTCTTAAGGAAACTGCAGTTCACGAAGCTAAAATATCAAATATCGAGCATATTATACAAGGGTCCAGCCTTATCAAACTAGGAGGATCAAGCATGACATGCAAAGGAAAGCCATAAATTTTAGTACAAATTTCAAACAGCATGCGAACAGTTGCATGATTCTTTTCTTCGAATCACACCCCTTTCAAACACTCAGAATTCTAAGCTCAAAGAAAGAATCCAGCTTTCTTTCAAGTAAAGTATACCATTCTTGTTTTTCACAGTGCATTCACCCAGATCAAATCATGTTATTTCCTCGCCCCGTAAACAATAACATCTAATACGGAGTAATAGTTATGTAATGTATGCACATTGATCATACAGTTCCTTCTCTTTAAATCTGAAAATTGTCAGTAAAACAACCAGAATTACTCTAATACGGCCGAATTGTGCGATCTTAACCAAAACCTTTAAGAACAAACAGAGACTAAAAGAGCATCAGATTGCCATAATTACCTAAAACCCTCATTAATTTACCAAACAAAAAAAAAAAAAAAAAAAATCCAAAAATTTCCTTCCCCAT
>JAYMSF010002069.1:0-10853 GCA_036897335.1 Silene vulgaris
CGGATGGATGACGGATGTGGCTTCACCCGACCCGAACCCGATCCATTGACATCCCTAGTCTGGTATGGTTCAGACCAAATGGTCCGGTCCAATCCTTGATCCAAACTACCCGTTCAACAGGTCTATTTGAAAATTTGAGCGAGAAAAACAGGGGTAAAAGTGGCTTTTTGAAGCCCGCGAAAAGGCAAACGAAAGATCATTTTGAAGAGGAGTATAAAAGGGGGACTGTCATCTTACCCGCCATAAATACTTTTATTTTCGTCATCAATTTTGAATTTGTTGCTGCAAAAGAAGGAATTCGCTCTGCTTAATCAATGATTCAATGGAATTCGTCTGTCGAATCGAACCGACATTTGATGTTCGTAATTACTCATTTACCATATTAGTAGTGCAATGTTATTCAATTAGGGTTTACGATTTGCTTTAAAAAATTTGGTACTTTAATTGATTTGGTTGTTTTATCTGCCTGCTACTTTTATTTTTTGTTGTCATTAGGTTTATTTGCCTGATTACGATGGTATTCCTAGTCCCGTTCTTTTGGATTTAATTTCAGTTCAATTTTGATCAGGTTGAGTAATTTCCGGTCCATTTAGTATATGTCGGTAATTTAGTTAAGTCCAAAAGAACGTGACCTAAATGTGTTAATGTGGTATGACCGTACGAGCGGAAATAAAATTGAATGACCACAAGCAATGGTGCCATGGGGGCGAAGGAGTAGCGGCATAATGTAACTTTGAAATGAAATTGTTTGATGACAATTGATTTGTTGAACATGTTGTTGGATAATGATTTAGAAGCAATGAGTGATATAGATTCTCGGCTTCTTTGAATTGCTTTAGTAGATGAAGGATGCAATGTGAAATCGGCTTGTGGGTCTTGCTTGCATTTTCTGTCGACATTGTTAGTTCAATATGTTCAGGTGTTAGTTTGCCCTCTTTCACGGTAGAAATTATCGAGTCAGACTTATCAATGTAGTGAACTTTGCTTGAGTATGCATTGTCTAGCATTAGGAGTCTCCTGACACCGTAAAGCTAAATTTAACTGCGCTATGCTGACCATGCTCTTATCACATGACCAAGTTGATGTAGATGGGGGAGTTTGTCGGTGTTTAACCTACATATGACGGAGTATATGATTATCTTGATAAAGTTCTCCAGCTGATGTAGTCTTTGCTAGTCTATAGGAAACTGTGGGGAAGCAGTGAAGCACTTTGTTTATCGTTGGGCGCGCTGTGGTTTCAATCATTCTTTAACCAATTTATCGGTTATGAAACATAGGCACATAGCAATTCTTAAGATAGTCTATAGGAGAATTTGGTCGAGGGATGGTTAAATTCATATGTGACCTGATCCTTTGACTGTAAGAACTTATTGTGCTGTTATCTATTGTGCTATGAGCACTAAAACATTGTATACCTTGCTTTCTTAAATTCGTATACGTTTTTGAATCATCTTATTTTCTTGGACATCGTGAGGCAATATGTTGTTTATTATGTAACAGGTACCCTCTTCAAGCAGGTGATGCTACATGGATGACACCTTTATGCCACGGTGGTGAGCTGAAAACCCTCGCGTTTTCAGTAATTGTGTTAGTGCTCCTGCTCAGTGTAGCAGAAGCTAATTAATTCTGTAAAGTCTTTCAGATATGCTGTCTTTGGGAAATCCAGAACATGGTATTTGCTGCACAAGGATGCATACAGGAATCCTCTGCAGTGAAGCTACACTTCTCTGCTGTGCGAATCTAATCAGAAAGAGCTATTATGTATCATACGACCCTGAAAGTTCCTTTTGTGTCATGTTCAAGTCAATGTAAATTTCTCACTATCCTGTCTTTGCGATTCTTTCTTATGATTTTTTTAAACACAAATGATGTTTCATGTACGTATTTGATTTGATGTAAATCATTTTTCTGTCAAATTAGGATCTGCTTAGGCCTGTAGCAGAGCTGCAGAGGAGCGTGGAAGGAATTGAACATCATGTACGTATGTTCTGTGTTAGATTCAACTGTTTGAACATATGCTTTCATTTTTTATTTCCTTTTTCGCTCAATAACACATTTGTAAATTATGTGGCTCACTGCAGGACGTTAAGTACTTTCTATCTAACCCCTCGCGGCCCTCAGTTAGCTTGTGTTAATCAGAAGAACGTAAGGTCTGGCAAAACTAGCCAACTGTGATCACAGTTGTAACTTGTATTGGTAAATTCGTTTCAACCTATGTCTTTCATTTTTCTCAGGTACAAAGATATGCCGAAAGAAAAGAGAGACGGGGAAAGATTTGATGTAGTAATGCGTATTCAATCTGCTCTGAAACGCAACTTGGACCAACCAGCCAACCAGGTAACGAGACTTGAGCACTCGTTTTTTTGCTGTTTATCAAATAGTTCTGTATAAATGCATAATTACATTAATGAATTAATCCTTTATGGTTGTGTGCTGTCCACTGGCTTATAATGGATCATCTGGTAATGGAGTAATTATCAGGGGAATGCCACCGTCCCTTCTTTCTCCATAACTTTTGCTTAGATGCCTTCCCACAGCCTTTCCAAATTAGGAAGGTTAAGATAAACGTTATCCTTTTTGCCCAAAAATGCAATTCTTGCCTCCTCCACTGTTGCTGTTTTTTTATTTTTTCTTGCCATTTCTCTTACTTTTTACTGGCTCTCTTTATTGGCATATATTCCCACTTGTCAAATAAGACTACTTTCTATAAAGTAATAATTAGTGGCATCATTATGCTATAAACGTTATCTTTGCCTCACAATTTCTGGTATGGTTATTAAAAAACAGGTCCTGCAGTAACTTTAATTCAACCCTATCTCCAAATTCTTGTCTTAACCTCATCTTGCTAAATGCGGCCAATACTGTCTAAATTTGGGGTCGCGGTAACTTTCAAAACCATTATAACTCGGGCACAAATCGGTGTCATAACTTGGATTAAAAAAATTATAGAGGACCCTTGTAGGAAGTGAGTGACAGAATGAGTCTCAGCCATTTATTTGGTAATGATAGTACCTATGATTGTAATCATTGGTCTAAGGTTACAAGGAAAATAAAATACAAGGCTATGTATTGGTAGAAAGATGATTGCACAAGATCTTCAACTTTTTCATCATTCCCTACTGGTTAAGGTTTTGCTTTTGCTTTATAGTGAATGCATAGGCAATGAAGTTGTCATCATTTTCTCGCAATTGCGGTTGTTCAGTGTTCATAGGTAGGGGCAGATTCAAGTTTTGAAATTGAGGTAGTGAAGTTAATAATATTTCTCCGTGTTTTCCAAGTTCATATAGGATACGCTGGTTGAAAATTTCTGATGAAGAAACCTAAATATCTTATTAAAACAGAAACGTAAAGAAATGACTGAAGCATACAAATAACTGAATAAGGAAATGTAATGAATTGACTGGCAGATATACTTTTGATATCTGGAATGTATGAACTTATTCCTGTAATCATACAGGATAAAATATGTCGGATCTTGGGAAATGACTATAAACAGAAACGTAAAGAAATGACTGAAACATACAAATAACTGAATAAGGAAATGTAAAGAATTGACCGACAGAGTGTACTTATGATATCTGGAACGATATTGCATCGTCTTATTTGGCCATGTAAATGAATAATACTCCACAAAGCATACTATAATAGGGAGGTGGGAATCAGGTCAAACAAAACTTGTATGGCCCATTGCTCGAAAATACTTGGGGGAAAAGGGTCACATTGTCCTCCTGAGTGCACCATGTAGGCCTACTTCAATGGACTTAAAAAATATCCCACTTTCTTTATGCTTCTGATTGTGATTGCTTCTTATTGCTTAGGCCATACTTATATGCTCAAATACTTCTTTACATTTCCTTATTCTCAGTTCAGTATTGTCTAAAATGAAGTGTCGTAGTCTCGTGTCATGTATGCACTGTGCTGTGCCTAGAAAGAGCGAACGTGTAAGAGTAAGAAAAAGATTGAGTTGAGGAGTAAGGTGGGACTGGTGATTTTTGTTGAATGTTGTTCTTTGTCTGTAAGTGCAGCCTACCTACATCATTTGTATCTTTATAGAAAATAGTGCGCGAAAATGGCCACGCTGACCATAGATTTTTGTAGGCAAGTAATAGTTATCAACACCAACTTGCAGAAGATTGTGTGCTTCTTAATGCTTCTTGATTGACTTGTCTCGGATGTATTAGGCATGATTAGACAATTTGGACCTAGTACTGTCAAAGTGCATTGGCGGAGCCAAGCTTTCAATTTACAGGGGGCGGAAAATTTCAGCGGGACTGCTAGCCCTTCTATGGCTCCATGTATATCATTTTATAGATTTATTTCGTCATGGAGTACTAAGTAGCTTCTTTGTCTTAGCCATTTGTTTACCGTTTCTCATTCTTCAGGATTGAATTCTCAGTATGATAAGCCTGCATACATGTATAGGTAAATGGATAATCGTTATTGGGTAAAGTTTCAAACACGTATTAGAATATGCCTTGAATCGATTATTAGTCTGAGACTAATTTATAATCTTTTACAGCTTTTTATTTATTTTTACCAGGTTATTAGAAAAAGGGATTTTTCTATTTATTTTATCCCTCATGTTCATGAGGGATGAGTGGGTGAGTTCATAGGCTAGCACTACTACTTATCAGTGCTTCATGTGATCATGTCATTGGCTCATTACTTTGTGCAGAAAGTTACTCAAGTTGCACCTTCCAGTATTCTGTTTACTCATAATTTACTTTTAACCTACATCTATACCTAAGCAAAACTCGATAATAGCCAAAATTAGACGAGTGACAGAGCGAGATAGTCTATTGGCAGGAGAGGAATTTGCTAGTGCGTAGTGCAGTTCCTTGACCTGGTGCTCTTCTATGTTCAATGATGAAGAACAAGGACAAACTAAAAAGCCTAGAATGGTGGCAAAATGCGTATGAAGATCGCGTAAACAATTCTGTGTACTCTCCTTGAGTTATGATGGCCATTTTCTATGGCTGCCATATTATTCTGATATGATTCCTCTAAAGAGGGTGCCTTTTGACTTCTTACATAATAATACTATTAGAGCAAGAATAATGGAAGATAATCTTCACTTTCTCATGGTCATCTACTACTATTAGTTTTCTCCAACTTTTATCTTCTAAATGTTGGGGTTCCTGTTACTGATTCCCTCTTTTCTGAAAGCAACTATTTTATCAGATATATATTCAAAAACTCGAACTTTTTTGTGTTAACAGGGCCGATTACTGTTTAAGACTTTTAAGTGTATATACCCGTACAAGAGTTGTAGGTATTAGACTAGAAAAGGGAGCTGCTTCTATGTGCGCTTTTGATCATCGTAGCTATGACTATGTTTTCCTGTTGCGGTATAAGAAATTTGATGATGATCGTGGTTCAGGTCGCATTAATGTTTTTTTTAGACTCCAAGTTCTTTTTTTAATCCGCAGGGCGCAGACACCTTCTTTTGCTTTAACAAAAGGGGTGGATGCTTTTGTGTTTGCCAAAATTCCTTAAGATGTGAGTTCTATTTAGGAACTGAGGACCACTTTGGATTTCCATTTAAACCAACAGTTACTTTTTTGTGTTGTTTACTTAACTTTTATAAAAGTCCCTTCTTTCCATCTCTTTATAAACATGCACACTCATACAGTCATACATAAACATGCATAACTTTTTTTGTTATTTGTGTTGAATAGGAGTATAGCAATTGGGGTGGTATCCGTATCCTAAACAAATATAGTTTTCGTGGTTGATCGTAAAAATGGATAGCACACGAAATTCCTCAGAAAGTGGCCATTTCTTTGGCAACTGTCTTCGGTCCCTTTCACAGACACCTTACAAACTTAGGAAGAGAATGCTGGCTACATGGACTCCAGACCAGGAGCTGAACCAAGTGAGGCTAAGGTCGGGTGCAGACATGAAAAGGAAGCTCTATGGGTTTGATTTAGTGGCTCTTGGTGTAGGCGGAATGCTTGGGGTTGGAGTGTTTGTCACAACTGGTCCTGTTGCTCGCACTATATCTGGTCCTGCTGTAGTTATCTCATATATTATTGCTGCTATATCTGCTCTCCTTTCTTCCATGTGTTACACCGAATTCTCTATAGCTGTCCCTGTTGCTGGAGGCGCTTTCAGTTATTTGAGAGTGACCTTTGGTATGCCAACTTTTTTGATCTATTTCCTCTCATGCTTTTGACTTCACCTGTCCTAGAATAAGCTACGTTCCAACTTTTCTTTTGAAGTCGTCTCACAATATCGCCTATATTTTGTTTTATTCCTTCATCCTGGTAATTTTTTTCGTTCTGATGTTGTGTAGGGGAATTTCTGGGATACTTCGCTGGTGCAAATATACTGATGGAATACGTACTGTCAAATGCCGCTGTTGCCAGAAGTTTTACAGAATATTTTAGTGGTGCATTTGGTGTGGAAAACCCAAATTCATGGAGGGTTGAAGTTCATGGGTTTGTTCAGGGTTATAATATGTTGGATTTCCCAGCTGTTGCTCTGATTCTTCTGTTGACTCTATTCCTATGTCATAGGTATGTTCATTAAGGTTTCGTACAACCCAATTTCAATACGGTTCATCTGGAAACAACCTCTATTAAGACTGATGAGATGTTAACAACTTTGCAGCACTAAGGAGAGCTCAATATTAAACCTTCTTATGACAATCTTCCATATCATCTTCTTTGGATTTATAATAATTGCCGGGTTTTGGAAAGGAAATGTCAAGAACTTGGTAAGCTCACCAGGAGGATTCGCTCCATTTGGCGTCAAAGGTGTGGTTGATGGAGCAGCAATAGTTTATTTCAGCTACATCGGCTATGATTCTGTTTCAACCCTTGCAGAAGAAATCAAAAACCCTTCAAAGAATCTTCCGGTAGGCATTGTGGGATCAGTCATTGTCGTTTCAGCTCTCTACTGTCTGATGGCAGTTGCCTTATGTTTCATGGTTCCTTATAATGAGGTAATTGTAAATAACTTCTAATGTTTGTATTACAGCATTGTTTTTGGAAAAATCTTCTTATGTCTCTGTTGTATTCGCGCTTGATGTAGATATCGGATAAAGCTTCATTTGCAATGGCTTTCCAGAAGATAGGATGGAAGTGGGCTAGCCATCTTGTTGGAGTAGGTGCGAGTTTGGGAATAGTTGCATCTCTTCTGGTTGCTATGCTTGGCCAGGCTAGATACCTATGTGTGATCGCAAGAGCCAGACTCGTCCCTGCTTGGTTAGCCAAGGTTCATCCTTCTACAGGAACACCCATGAATGCTACTTTATTCTTGGGTAAGTGAACTTGTACACTATTTTATCTTCTTTAAATAAAATGGAAGCGGGTTCCAACATGCGGCCTATTGTCCATAACATATGACTTGACTTTCTATCTGCGACTGTTTTCTGAACAGTCACAGATTAGAAAGCATATATGTTGACCTTATTTTTGGGATTGAAACAGCAGGAACCAGAATCTTAAAGCTATTAGATTCTTTGGAATGATCCCTTCTTTATTGTTTATCGATTCCTATTGGTTCGTCTACGCTTTCCATAATACGGCTTTGTTTTCATGAAAAAGAAAGATGTGGATTATATGACAAATACGTGTCATGTCAATAAGTCTTTTAACAAAAGTATGGTGCAGGATCTTTCATCTCTATCTTGGTTTGATAGTAATTTGCATTAGGCAAATGTTAGCATTCCACTGTTTTTTTACCTTTCTAAGATTTGACATTGAAAGACGGGTTAAATATACGCAACCTTACACACAAAATCTGATTTATATGTAGAAGTGCGGATAGTTTAGTTATCTGTTCAGTTTTCGTCGATAGTAATCGCTCTGGCTAATTCATTCTTTCGTGCAGGGTTATGCACGGCATCAATTGCCCTCTTCACGGAGTTGGACATAGTGCTGGAGATAATATCCATCGGCACACTCCTAGTATTCTACTTGGTGGCGAATGCGCTTATATACAGACGCTATGTGATCATGAGTACCTGCAATAATCCTCCACTGCACACCCTATTGTACCTTTTCCTTCTTACAGCAACTTCTCTTGGCTTCTCCTTATCATGGAAGCTCGAGCAAAGATGGTGGGGTCTATCAGTCGTCTTTGGTGCATCATGGATTACCATTACCGCGGTTTTTCACTACATGATGCCTTCAAGTTCAAGCCAACAGCAACCCCAGCTAGACTGGTCAGTACCGCTAATGCCGTGGCCTGCTGCTTTGTCTGTTTTCTTGAATGTTTTCCTGATGACCACCTTGAAAATTATGTCATTTCAAAGGTTTGGGATTTGGACTTGCTTGACAGTCTTGTTTTATGTACTCTATGGTGTTCACTCCACCTACCGTGTCGAAATGGAAACTGTGGGTGAAAATGGAGTGAGCTCAAACAACTTGGAACTGTCTCAAGAAAGTAAAATTGATATCCAACAACATTAAAAACCAACTTCTGTATGTGTAGTGATTTTTTGTCATGGTATTAAATCGATTTGAAATCGATCATCGTGGACTAACGTCGGTCATTACGTCGTAAATGCGACTAATACCGTTTCAGAATACGATTGGGCCAAATCTAATGCTATGTTCTTTCTGGTATTTTTTAGATCATGAAAATCCTTATGGAACTAAAGAGGATATATGTTCTTGCATGATTCACAAATTTGACACCCCCTCCAGAATTTTTTTTGTTATTGCGCATGGGCGGCACCCATACGGAAGAGAGAAAGCCCAATTATACGAGACCTAATAGTAACTACTCTTTTCGTCCAGTCAATAGTTTACACTTACTTTATTTTCTCCTCACAAAATAAAGACATGAAGAGTAATAAATTTGAAAGTATACAAAAAGGCCATATTTCTTTAGAATTTGTAATTTATTTCAAGCACTCTTTATCTTATACATTTAATATCAAAATTCCTCGAAACCAATAATAATCCAACATTGAACGATAGCAAGGTATTCAACCCTAGTTATTATTACGATACAAATAATATTTCATGTAAATTATTCAGACTAATACACAAGAACAAGTCAACAACAGTATTATCCCAGTGCCTCAATGACATCCACAAATTGTGGGCTAGTAGGGTCGGATTTTTTTTTTTTAAATTTAATTTCCATTAATTCTAAAGTGGGAAATGTCTTGACGTTCAATACTTTGCTTATTGTCATAGTTCTTCATTCTTGAAGCACGAAATTTACCCCAATTGTATTCTCTATATTTTGCACAATTTTCTTCATTGATCAATTCTTCCAAAGGCTTCACATTAACATAATAAGCTGGGCCAAATAATGATGCAATTGATAACCTCTCCTTCTCAGCATTGGGCCTCACTCTATGCACCACACTGTGATACTTATCGTTGCTCCAAACCTGGATGAACACCATATTTTTAGCGACCATCTAATAAACGAGGTTATCTTTGACCATTATTTTGATTTTATTTGTAAAATTACGGACCCATATTTATCATTTTTTAAAAACTAGTTATTATATACGATTTTCGTTATATATATTGAATAAATTAATAAAAATGGGATTTGTTTGTGAATTATATGACATTTCAAGTTATGCGGTAACTGGTAAGACGCGTTTTTAACTTTAATGTTCATATTCCATTAAGTGGGAATACGACAGTGTTAAAACTCATCTTTAGGGCGTGGTTTCCAACTGAACCCGCACTAAACCGAATGACGGAAAGGAAAGAAGAAGGAAAAACTTAGATTTGACCTGAACAATGTCTCCAAGGTTAATAGTTAAAGCGCCGGGGACAGGCTTGAGGGCAATCCATTCAGAATCGGATCTTCGTTGGAGTTCAAGACCTCCAATATCGTCTTGGGCAAGTACGGTCACACAACCGGTGTCAGTGTGGGTTCCAGGACCGAGAAGACGTTCCGGGTCGGGACAGGGCGCGTATTGATGAAGTCGGACAGCAAGAGATGTGTCCTTGTGGAATTCAGTCAATCGATTTGCTGATAAGCCTAGGCTTAATGCTATCACTTCTAGTAGCTTAATACCTAGTTTCACTACTCCTCTTGCATATTCTTGAGCTGATTCCCTGTTTCAATTACGCGTATTTAAGCATAAAATCTTGTTTAAGACCGTTTTAAGTTAGAACGACACTTACAAGTCACGACAAATTTAAATAAAGCAAAAAAAAAATGAAGATGTCTTAAGTTGAGACGGTCTGAATTAAGACCAACTGTTATTTAAGTGATTAAGTCCATAATTAATCTGTTATTTTTTGGTGAATCAATCACTCAAGAATCAAGATTAATTTCTATTCATTGTAAACATTTCGAGGGCATTTCATTAGCGAGATGGAGAAATCAAATGACATCATCTAGTAATATTGAGTTTTAATATCACCCTCTCACATGTACAATATAGTAGACTGTAGACCCCATGTATTTCTTTCATTAGTTACATTAAAAAAGGTTCACCTGTTGACTTGTATGAAACTGTTCGATTTAAAATCGTTTTCTAATATCTTTACAAAGAAAGATTCAATCAAATATATCGTGGAAAATTGAACTATCAACTTATTTTTATCTTAATAAGTGATATTTTTTTAAATCATCATGTATACAAATCTGTAACGTGTACTCCTAGGGCACACTTAAAAAACCCGTAATAAGTTAATTATGAAATCAAATTAAAAATAACTCCCTTATAAAATCAAGTTTTTTAAAATTACTCCCTTATATAATTTTTTCCTAAAATTACTCCCATAATATGCACTTTTATCAAAAATTGCTTCAAAACTCAAATTTATGTGACTTATTCTGTATGTTTATGAACTTATTGTGTATCTAGATTATCCAATTTATACTTTGAATGAGATAACAATAGAGAATAAGTTCAAAAAAATACG
>JAYMSF010002070.1:0-10852 GCA_036897335.1 Silene vulgaris
TGAACTGAACTGAACTGATCTGAACTGAAATAAGAGCTAATTTGTGAATAGAAGAGCTGAACTGAACTGAATTGAACTGAATGGAGCTGAACTGAACTGAACTGAACTGAATGAAGCTGAACTGAACTGAATAAAGCTGAAATTAAGTCCAAAAGAACAGAGCCTTACAAAGTAAAATTTATTATAAATAAAAATAATAACTATTGACAGATACATTTATAAATGCAAAATGATAACTACCGACTTGGAGGGAGTATATATAACTATATAAGTATTTCCATCACAAAATTGCCACCCTTATTCGACAACAAATATTATTTCCAAGTTTCCAACATATTTCTATTAGGAAAAAACACCATGAAACACCACTTTCTTTCTTACTTCACCTTCCTAATAATCCTCTTTTCTTACCCAAAACACTCAATTTCCTCCTTAGAACCCTCATTAGCAACACAACCCATGTCACCAAATAACAATTATGCACAAATTTACAATATCTCAAGGCAACTATGCCTAAGTTGCTTGGGAGAATCCTTAGAATTCCTAATCTACCACAACATAGCTCGAGCCAAAAAGTTCGAGCTCCCTCTCATTTACGACACACAACTCGAAAACTACGCAAAGTGGTGGGCAGGGCAAAGGAGTCAAGATTGTGCACTAGAGCATTCGTTCCCCGAGGGTGGGTTCAAGCTTGGGGAGAACATATTTTGGGGTAGTGGCGCGCAATGGAGGCCTAAGGACGCGGTTGATGCATGGGCTGATGAGGAGAAGTACTATGATTATGAGTCTAATAGTTGTGTTCAAGGCCAAATGTGTGGGCATTATACGCAAATTGTATGGAGTAGTACTAGGAGGGTTGGGTGTGCTAGGGTTATTTGTGAGGATGGAGATGTTTTTATGACTTGTAATTATGATCCCGTGGGAAATTATGTTGGTGAACGTCCTTATTAAACATTATTGCTATATTGTATGAAGACAGTGGCGAAAAATCTCAACGAGGATAAATAAAAATAAGGTATAAAAAGTTTGAAAAAAGTTGGAAAGTTTTTCGACTTTTCATTTGTATAATTACATTCATAGACAATGAGATGTGAGATGTGCTATCCGTGATATTACTGTTTTTAAGAAAAGTTGTTCGTTAGTTCATTTATTTTCATTAAGATAAAACGATAATTATTTATTATAAAAACCGTGTCTCCGTGCATATGCAATAAAATGATAATTAATTTTACTAAATTTAATTTTGATGCTCAAAGGCAAACTAGAAATAAATGAAAAATTGAAAAGGGACGTAACAAGTAAAAACGGGGGAGTGATGCCGTGATCGATATGGCCATAGTTAGCAGTACTTGAACGTAAAAATTAGCTAGGCATTCCTACGGGACCAATAATAAACTTTTAGCCCAAGAATCAATAAGTACATTGGTGAATTAATACATCATACTCCGTATAATCCAATTATTAGTACATTTGTTTAGGGGACAACGGGATTCTCTTATGGCTAGTCTAAAATTTGTGACTTATAAAAGTTACAAGTACATTATCATAATTTTATTGATTAAATTAACGAATTGCATTGATTGACAGTTTTTTCAATCACCTAAATGACCAACAAAAACAATATTATTATCAATAACATCAAATGATTTGGCGCATGTAACGGGTTTTTTTGTATAATACTCAACGAAAATTATGTTAAATAGTATAATCGATCGATTATATGTATATATTTCATCATACAAAAAGCGCAAACAACTTAATAGCTCACTTCTCTCTTTATTTAGATTAGAACCAAATAATACGGAGTAATAATAAATCCTTATGAAATGGTTCATCAAAAAGAATGACCATCTTTGGATAGAAGTTGTTCTTGTATTAAGTTTAGTTACCCCATCAACTAAACCATCCTATACAAAAAATGTTTTCCATTTGGTAAAAACATCCAAAATAATCAAAAGGCAAAAATAAATAATTTTAATGAAAAATTAAATAAATATTAATTCAACACAAGGAAGAATTTTTTTAGTAAGGTCTTTCCCCAACGTAATTCCCAGCAGGATTATACTCACAAACAAAAAGAACACCGCCGCGACCACCATCACAAACCACCCTAGCACATCCAACATTAGTAGTACTCTTCCACACAATTTGCGTATAATGCCCACAATCTCCGATACTACACGTGTTTTTTACACGATTATACCCTCGCTTTTCAGATACCCACCCGGCTACAGCCTGAGCCGGGGTAGACTTCTTGTCACTACTCCAAAATATATTCTCACCGTAGGATCCACTCGAGTGAGCCATTGAACAAACCTTCCTTACCTTGTTCCCATATTTCTTGGCATAGTTGGCAAGCTTCCCGTCCCATCTTAAAGCCGGTAACCCAACCGCCTTTCTAGCATTGTTATGTGGAGCTAGCCATTCGTTAGGGCTAGCAGGAACGGCCGCCCCAAATACAAAGGGAATCAAAAGAAATGTAAGAATTGTAGGATAACTCATTTTTTTTCGATACCCAAATTTTTTTTTGGGTTCGTTACGGTTTGAGCTTAGTTTAATTTCTTTAGCTACGATTGATTGTTAGAATGTATATATATAAGAGTTGGAGATAAGAAATGTCAAAATGTATAATATTTGAATTTATTTGCTGTTTCTAAATATTAGTGGATGACAAGTATAATTTGAAGGGTTGTTTTATGAAGAGAAGACGGTCGAGGAATATTTGGCCGGCTTAGACGAGTATATGGTGGTTTAGGACGAGTTATATATGAATATATGCAAGCTGGACGGTCGTTTTCACCAGTAAAGCATGGGATTTGTTCTTCGACATACAAATGCGTAGTTTTTGTAAGATCTTATACACCTGAATTTATTCGTTTGAAAAGTTCAATTCATGGCCTATGCTATGCTCAGTAGGTTTTTTGAGAGACTGTCTCTCACTAAATTAGTGTGTCATATAGGGAAAAAATAAAATAAGTAGCTTGCTCTTCCCAACATGCCCTTAATGTGTGAAGTCTCTCAATAATATTATTGAGAGACCGTCTCTCAGAAGTTTTTGTGATGCTCTTTTCACTTTTGGTAATGTTGTTAGGATCGGGATTTTACT
This sequence comes from Silene vulgaris, assembly GCA_036897335.1. Lineage (NCBI taxonomy): Eukaryota > Viridiplantae > Streptophyta > Magnoliopsida > Caryophyllales > Caryophyllaceae > Silene > Silene vulgaris. The sequence continues at coordinate 3,107 of JAYMSF010002070.1, forward strand.
TTGTATCGATGGGAAGGTAGAATCGAATGAGAAAATTGCATTCAACTTAGAAATTCAACACTTTGGGATCGATGCGCATTTTCATAAAATTTCATTCAACATAGTCTTGGAAATTCAACACTCAACTTAAGACTTTGGGTTGAGTCTTGACCCCATTTTTAAAAGAAATTAACCAATGAGAAAATTTCATGTGTGATTTCTTTTTGTAAAAAAAACGTGGAGTGAAAAAGTAGAATATGAGATGAGTCTGACGGATAATGTATAGTGTGAGGTGAGTCTGAGCATTAAAGAAATAATAAAAGTTAATGGAAAGCTGATGTGGCAGAGTCTTTAAGACTTGTAAGAGTTTGATGGATAATCATACCCTTATAAAAATATAAAAGTACGGAATATAGATGATTGAGACGGAGGGACTAACACTTCCAGCACAAAAAAAATAACGAAATTATTTTTTCACATACGAATTTTATAACTCTTTCACATGCTCATTTTCATAAAGTTTCTATCCCATAGGCCATACCCTTTTTCTTTAACATAATCAAATTAGCTACTCTATTTCATCTTTACCTATTGAATCAAGTTACTCTAAAAACTCGAACAATTGATTATAATTCTCTAATTAGTAAACTAAGTTTGTTTATTAGCGATTATTAATATGTTTTACTGAAATTATTAGGGTTAGTTTTTTACTGAAATTAATATTTTTAGCAATTATTGTAATTACGGTTTATGGGTGGGGGAAGGCACAGAAATTATTGTTACTACAGTCTATGGGAGGTTTGAGATTTCGTTAATTTCAAGTTCATGACGATGCTTAATTATGTACTTCCTCTCGCAATCATTTCTTTATCATTATAACTAACACAATTCTTATAATAAGAATATAAAAAGTGCATAATATAGATGGACTAACAACACATCGAGCACAATAAAACAATATGGAATTACTTTCTTCAATTATGGATTTTACTCTTTCACATACACTTCCAACCCATACCCTTTTCCTTAAACATAACCAAATTAGCTCCTTCGGCGTCGGAATTAGTTGTTGGCTGGGAGAGAGGTTTTGAACGGAGTTTAGGCGGTGAAGGGGAGGGAGATGACGGGTTGTAGTACTGTCGGCGTGGCGTTGGTTGGGGTTGTCAACGTCGGGTTCTCAGCAGAGCAAGGGGAGTGCGAGGAAGGGAAGTGCAGGCGAGAGAAGGGGAGTGCGGGACAGGGTAGGGCAGGGGGAGGCCGAAGTTGGTGAACGGAGAGGGGATAGAGGAGTGCATGCAGGGGAGGGAGGGAGGCCGAGGTCGGACGGTGCGAAATCGGCTTGAGCGTGGTCGGCCGAAGCAAAGTGTGGGGCAAGAGGTGGTGAAAGGAAGTGGTGATGGGAGATGAGGGAAGAGAGGGAAAAAAAAATTGGGGTGGGGAATGGAAAAAAAAAAAAAAAGACAAAGCTAATATTGTAAAAGTGGTATGTGAAAGAAATAAAAATTGTATGTGAAAAAACACGTCCCAAAAATAAAACTAAATTTTTACATGGGAGAACATGTTATTGAGTTTCTTTTTAAAACTAATTGAAATGTACTTCATATTTATTTTCTGGAATGTTTTCACTTCATAAATACGGAGTAATTATTTTATGTTGATGGTGAATGAATTATGTCCACTAACTTACAAATTAACTCATTCAATATCTCCTGCTAGAGTCCGATGTCAACTTGACACGTAAATTATGTGTCTGGTATTATTATGTGGGGTCTATTGGATCACACGCAAAAGGTAAGAGATTAGAATATCGACATAAGCTAATCTTTGAGGAAGCTGTGAACTGGAGGCTGTAATCAAACAGGTGCGAGACTAGGTGGCTGAGATGAGGGATGGGACACAAAGCGTGAGAATCAGGAGGGCTGGTCTGGGAAGCGTGGGGTCGTGGGGGAGAATGAGGAGGTGATGGCGTGTACTGTTGGGAGAAACCGAGCACGAGAGAGAAAAATCAATGTTGATGCTAGAATCTTAGAGAGGATGGGAGTGGGAATTGGAGTGGTTTGTTGAAATGAGCTTGGTGGCGTAGATTGGGGAGTGTCAATCCAAGAGCGATGGACGAGGGAGCCGAAGGAAGCAGTGCTTGCTGGAATCAAGTAAGCTCGGAGGGCAGGATGTTTGCAAATCGTGATTGAAAGTGATTGCGCCCAAGTCATCGCTGATTTGTCAAAACGGAAGCATGGTCGGAAACGGAACTGCATTTACAAGATATCAAATATCGCATTTGGTGAGAAGTTGAGAACCTTTTGAACGCAAATTCCTATATATCAAGAAAATTGTTAAAATGTTACCACTTCCCAATCTGTCAAAAATGCTCGTCCTCGCCTAAAAAAAAAACACAGATTCTAGTTTTTATGCGCAACTATGCCAATCCCAATCTGTCAATATGTTCCCAATTCCCAACTTGGTCGGAAACGGAAGGTCTATAAAGAAGCCAAGCCCGTTGCATGAGTATTTTAAAACCGGTAACATACCAAATTTTAAACTAGCACTAAAAAGTTGGAAGTAATCTCAATACGAACTTAAGCAAACTAATAGCTCAGAGAAACCTACGAAACATTATTTACAAGGCAATTTAAGGATCGCTAGAAGGAAACACTAAAGAAAAACCCTTTCCATTATCATAAGAAAGAGATCTTGCTGCATTGACTGTGAGAGTTCAACCATTGCCGGCGGACCTGAAATGATGCTCACTAATTGTCGAGTAGAGCAGGCCTTCATCCACGAGAGTCTTTATCGACGCCCTGTGAATTTTGAAATGGAGCCACATGTAAATAACAAAAGAGAGGAATGATTAGTCTTTCTTTGTAAAACAAAGGCAAGTTGCATATATGCCGACTAAACTGCAAGCAACAGAAGAGAAAACTGTACCTGATCTTTTCAAGAGGAGCATTAAGTTTCTGGACTAACTCGTTGATGTGGAATCCCGCTTCCTTTGCCCTGTACAAGTGAGCATTGGGAAGTATTAATTTGTCAGCAACTGAAGATACAAAACAAAGTTAGGACAAGGCTGAACAATGCTGGGGTAAGACGAGCTTACACCAAGTTGAAAACACGATAATCGACACTCAAAAGTCAAAACAGAGGTTGTCTTTCACTCTAAACCAAGTTGAAACTTTGACGAGCACAAACAAGCTACATGCTTACATAAACTCCAGGGAAAAACTTACATATTTTCAGGTAGCGTCAAATAATCCAGCACCATTTGGTCAAGACCCCTGAGATCAGCAACCTGTCCAGCAATCTGTGACATAAGGAAAGTACATAGTTAGAAGTTAGCAAACAAGGCACAAAGATCAGAAGTTCACAAGAGCGCAGATATATTACTTGATTTTGCAGTGCACCTTGATGTCCTCTAAAAGGAGTACCATTAACTGATGGCATCGATTGACCGTCTACAGGAGGAGTAGCTCCCTGTAACAAGAACATGAGAATAAGCACAACCCACATATTTGTAAACTAATACAGCGAATGAAATTTAAGATCATAACCCGCAATCTGCTATTATAGAAATGAACATAGATGCACTCCATGAAGTGGAACGTAATTTCATTGAAGTCAGTAATAGGCCTGCAAAAAGAAAAGAAAACAACAAGAAGAAAATGCTTCAATTGGGCTACAATGAACATGATGGTACCATATTCGCATTGACAAGCCACATTAGTTTCCCTGAGATAAAAAGACTGAATGGAAAACATAACAGAGAGATTTAAGCAAATACAAGCATCTAACGAAACCCTGCGCTGTAAAATGTGTAACGTTATTTGATGAGATGAACAACTTTAGAATAAAGGTGAACACCACAGTATATAACAATTAAGTATGATTCCACAGCTTAAATGAAAATACACCACACCCCGGTACATGATTCAAAAAGCAATTAGCAATGCCTTGATATTCATACCATATGTTTGCCAACTAGAATGCCTAATAGCTAAGGCATACAAGAAACTTTTTCCGATTTTCCATGAGGTCAATGTAATGAAAAACAATGTGGAGCAAGAGAAATGAAAAACAAACTCAGGCTATCATCTCAAAGTACACAATAAGTACTTTGAAAGGAATTTTAACTTTGATGGACGCCAATCAGGTTCACCCAAATACATTACAAGAGGGTTTAGAAATCATCAAACACTCAAAAAACTAAACAACGCTCACAATAGGCGCTCGCTAATTCACAGTTAGCATACAGAAACTATATATTCCTCAATGCACTCAGCACAAATCCTTGCCATTAAATAGTGTTGACCATTTCCTTCATGAACTTGACCATCACAGCAGTTAAGTTCCACCAATCCACTATTTCTTGATACTAATTTTCCATATGAGTAATACATCTTTAATATTCCATGGATGAAACTAGAAGCACAAGCAGAGATAAACACATCCTTTACTGCCTTAGAAAATATACAAAGCATAAAACTAGTAGGTCCTTCGCTTATTCTTCACCCTCTTCACATAGACTAAACATATCTTCAAGACCAGATGTTCTTTTGAGCATACTCTTAATATGATTCACTCAATTCATCAAGGTGCTATAAACTGAGATTCAGAGCTCGAAAATCGAAATGGCCTCATTAGGATAGTTCATTTTTTACTAATGTGACTACCAATCTCGTCAGGCAACCCTTAAAAGTCAGCTTAAACCACAAAATGCAGTCATTTCAGCAAAATTTCCCTATTTAGTCACTCTCCTAGCACTCCGCCAAACCAAGATCACAAGGAAGTATGTACTTGAATTTCTCTCTTTCATAAGCTTCGACACCATTAAGAGGTCTTTTGACTAGCCTTAAAATGATTATCCCAGTTCAAAGAATAACATTAAAGGGGACAATGGAACACAGGTACAACCTAAAACACTCCAACATTTCAGTTCAATATTGTTAAAATAAGCAAGCAAAGTTGAAAGCAAGAAGCAAAGCAAATATTACTTTCCAAGCACTTTTACGCAAACATAATTCTTATGCCCAACCACCTAAGACACTCCAACCCAGTTTTCTCATCAATAAAACGTCAGCGCACACATATACCGTTTCCCCCACCAATTCTTTACAGTCTTCTTTCCTCCCAGTTAGTCATACATTAGCTCAATAGATGTTCTCCCATAGTCCCATGACATTAATCATCATCAATAAACTTAAAGATCTCTCTTGACAGCTGCAAGTGACTGAACATATATACAAAGAAGAAGAAGCTATCCGTCTTCCCTCGAGTTTATATATTGACTAATTTGCCTCTATTTCTGTTTCCACTGCCTAAAGGAGAAATATAGGCAATAAAGGGGACTATCTCAAACCCCCTCACTGGCTCTATACAACAAACACAAGAACTACCAAATATAGCACCATTGCACAATCTACCTAACCGCACTAGTGGCACACTGCATATTTCATAAGACAGAATATGAGGATTTAGATCAGGCCCTAACAGAGATTTGCCAACCTCACCAGTAATTTCACATGAAGAAGCAGAAATGAAGATACCACTGAGACATACCTAGTAGCAAACGCAACAAGTTGTCTTTTACCTTGAAACCCTTTCAAATTTGCATGAACACGTATGTACATGCCATTCCTAGCATTAACAGGATAAAACAACTTTCAATACACAGACCATCAGAAATTTCCAGAAACTAGTTCTCAAAGTGTTATAAATAGATATATGAAGTCAAAAACACCTAACGCATTCTCAAAAACTATAAACTACGAGCATAGAACTGCCAAAAGAATAAACAACTCACATTATGTTCTCAGTTTCTCTAGTGTCATACGCTTCATTAACCCTAAATCACAAATAAAAACCAGTAGTTTCAGGCTTTAAGCATGTTGATTCCCTTAGTCACTTAAAAATACCCATAGAGCAACCAAAATAAATAGAAGACTCACCATCTATGAACATCAATCCTTCCAGTCCCATCATCAAGAGCAAAGCCAATGTCAGTGACCCTTTCAACCTTGTTGAAAACCATCCCAACAATCGTCACCTAAATACAACAAAATTCTGATTCTTTAGTTTCTAAAGGCAGAAGGTGAACTTGGGGGTAGGGCGATCAAGTGCAACGCATGAGACAAAGCACACGCCTCCTGCAAAGGGGGTGCATTACTGCATGCAACTTATTTCTTTTTTGGATTTAGAGAGAGCAATCATGGTAAGAAATAGATTCTACAAATAATGGAGCTACAGGATGAGATTAAAGAGTAAAACTATAAAAATTATGTAGCAATTGTCTTATTAGCCACGGTTTATTAAAAAAAAAAGGCGGCATTTTGGCTAGTGCTTCAGCAAACCTTGGGCTTACGAATCCCCGAGGCATGCTCGTTTACACTAACCCCAAGTCACTCTCATAGTCAACTACAACCAAAAAAAAGTAAACAATAAATCACACAAGTTCATAGCTCTAGAGCCGTGTTACAACGCTTAATGTCTCTAATTTTCCTTTTTTTACAGCCAAGACAGCTTCCGGAAGCTATCTACTTCACTTATCAATTTTCGGAGTCTGAATATCTCCATCTCACTAGCAACCCTCTTGAGGGTGAGAAAGTATCACACAAACATAGCCCTTACACAAATTAGCATAGCGAGAGTCGATAATAAGCTAATTGCATACAAAAAGATCACGGTGGTCAAATTATATTCTACAAAATGAAACACAAAAGAACGGGAAAAACCAATAGCATAAAAAACCAGGAGTCAGGAGAGCATACTACATTGTTGACATCTACACCATCAACGATGAAATTCGACTTATCCTCGGAAGTCAAAAGCGCCTCGTTAATCTGTTTCACAGTCAAAGGCACTAACGCCTGCGCATCACGATTCTGCAACCACAATCAAATAACAATATCATTCAAATTTTGGCACAATGAACAAGTTTAATTTCACATAATAACTTGAAATTCACTAAAACGGAAAGGAAAATCAATAAAAATCGAAGAGAAAGGGAGAAATGCATACTTTAGAAGGAGCAAATGAAGAATCGGCGGACTGAGTAGCTTGAGAAGGCATGAAACCACCGCCGGCGAAGGCGGAATTGCCGTCGAATTCGCTTCCGTACATCATTTTTGAACTAGTATGATTGAATTTGTTGTTGAAATTGAATTAGGGAAGAAAGTTAGAAACCCTAGAAATAATTTGAACGAAAATGGGGAAAGTGTGTTCAATACTTAACTGATTGAGGACAGGTTAATGAGAGATTTTCCCGCCCTCTTTACTTTTCATTACAGAGAATTTGGGCCCTGAGTTGTCCACCCAAACTTAATATGGGCCTTTGGGCTCATTCATCGCTTTTACTTGGTTTCTTGGTTACGTTTGTTTCCGTCAATTTATGTCGTAGCCTTAAACTTTATACGAGCACCTTTTACGTGGTATCAAAAGGTCGGAAATGGATCCTCTTCATTTCCTTTCTCTCCATTTCCTCTCACAATCTCTTTAAATATTAATTTTCTTTTTTACTCTTATTTTTCCTTTATTTTTATGCGTAAATTTAGAACCGTTAGATGCTGTAAAAATACGATCCGGACCATCGATAAGAACTTGTCTCTCCATTTCTTTTGAGGAAATAGAGAAAAAACGGACCGAGAAAGGACTACTACTATGGTGTACATACGGACTATGAAGTAATATTTTTGAGGTCTTGAAAAACGTATACAATATTATACTCCGTTGTGTAAGAGTGTAAGACGGTTTGCTATGTTTTTTTTGGTGTTAACCAGG
>JAYMSF010002071.1:0-10851 GCA_036897335.1 Silene vulgaris
AAAGTTTGTTCGGTCGGAAAAACTTTGATGCAGAATAACTCCTAGCAACGGGATCCAAATGTGACAATTTTTTTTTTTTCAAATTGTAGTTCTCGGAAAGATGAGCGATTTGGAAAAAAACATTCGTCACCTTTTGAACTCGTAAACATGAGTTATGACCAATTTAAATTTTCCGGATTAGAAATTTGGGTATTTTGTGTAAATTGACAAAGTTCAAAGGTACCACATGAATTATCCGAAAAAAAAGTCCTTAAATCAGTATCTCTTGTCCCATACCTTTCTTCTCGATTTTCAATATTCAACATTTCAACTCTTCTCCGACTACAATTCTTGCTTAATTCCTACACATACAAAAATCTAACTTTGATATCAACTTTTCTTACCTCCAATTTTCTGGGTTGTTCAATATCCTTTGGGACTTTGACCTTTTCACATAGTTGTAGAAATAAAGGCAAGAACTTTATTATTATTATACAGTTAATACTCCCCTCTTTTTCATTTTTCCTAAGCATAATTAATTCTCTATATTGTTAAATTTTGCATTCTTTATTATGAATTGAAGTGGGTTTTTTATCTCCTTATGTCTGTTTTAAGTGGGTTATCTTGGATTCTGCTGTTAGTGCTTTTGAATTTAATTCAGTGGCGGAACCAGGATTTCTAGTTACGGAGATAGAATAAGATAAACTAAAAGTTTCAAATTTCCCGTTGCTGTGGAGCGACCACTGCTAACCCCCTTAGCTCTGCCACTGATTTAAACTGTTATTTTGTGATGTTTGGTATTGTTAAACTTTGATTAGCTTAACATATTGTGGTATGCCAAATTACTTTTTGTGTTTTTTCAATTCAAGTCTGCTTCTGTTGTTAGTTCTTTTGTAAGTTCATGATCAGATGATTGATTTGGGTGAAGAAGTGATTTTTCGGGTTTAAAGAAGCCGAATTTTGATTATACATTAGCTCAAGTGCTTTATGAAGGTAATTGAGGTGTGGGAATTGCCTGATTAGGAATTTGTGGTTAGGGGTTTTGGTTGAGATTTAGTGAATTTAAGAAGATCATAATTTAGCTAGGATTAGGTTGTGGGCCGGGGTTGATGTAAGCAATTAGGGAAGTATTATGGATTTAAGTTGGATAATAATGTAAGGAGGCAATAATTGAATTTTGGGTTAATGATGGATTAGGTGAGCATGTCACAGTTCTTCAAAAAATAATTGATAATTAGTTGATAAACATTATCTTAATTTCTATTGGTTTTGCTTCTGCTTTGTGATCAGTGGAATCCTGCTTGTTGGTTTTGTCCGTTCTTCCGTCTTAAATTTTGTTAATCTTATTTATATGTTTGTGGGTCTGCTATCTTTGAATTTTGAAGAGCTTGTTTAGCTACTTGAGCATGTACTAGGTATGCCGTATGCATTGTTAAAATTGCATCTTTGATCTTTCTAGAGTTCATTGAACCCAAATTTTCATTTTGAACCTAATCAGATCATTTGTGGCAGTCCGCAGTCTATCTGTCTCATTATATACCGAAAATGATGGGGAGGTAGCTGATAAGTACGAGGTATAAAACTGTATTGCTGGACTGCTGGTGTTTTATTAGTCTTTGTAGATCTTCAGCTGACAGTCTTACAAACTTCATCTGAAACATTTTTTTTTGGTCTTATAATATGGAACTTCATGTTGCAATGTAATTATTTGTTTTTCCCTTTTGCCTCGAGTTTGGTGTGGATTTTTAAATTTATTGGTTGTGCGTCTCATATAGTTGAGTTTGCAATTTTGTAAAAAGGCTTTTGTGGATTTGTTATGGATTCATCTGAGCTTTCTTTGTATGATCTCATGAATGTCTTATTTAGCTTGTCGTAATCCGTTTACTAATGATTTTCAGGTGTGAGTGTTGTAACTTACATAATGGACTCCCCGCAATCTGTGGTTTCACCATTTAAGAACCTCGGTGTTAGTGGTATCAGCATCTCTAATGAAACGAAGAATCCAGAAGACTTCATTGGTGTCCTTGATGTCTACGTACATCAGGCTCGAGACATTAAAAACATATGTATTTACCATAAGCAAGACGTTTATGCCAAGCTTTGCCTGACAAGTCATCCCCAAACTACTGTATCTACTCACACCATCAATGGTGGTGGGCAAAGCCCGATCTTCAATGACAATGTTCGCCTCGATGTGAGGTCTTCGGAGGGTTCGTTAAGATGTGAGATCTGGATGTTTAGTCGTGTCAAAAATTACCTTGCAGACCAGCTCCTTGGGTTTACTCTTGTGCCGTTATCAGAAATCCTTTTCAAGAATGGGAAGGTTGAAAGGGAATTATCTCTCACTTCGACGGATCTCTTCCATTCTCCAGCTGGGTTTGTCCAATTGTCTCTTGCCTACTCTGGGTCTTTCCCTGAAATTGTGACAATCCCGAAGATCCCCTCTGAAACCGACAATAATGTGGTAAATTCAGAAGCTGTGGGGTCCGACTTTGACAATATCGAGTTTCCTGACCCTAAACTCGTGAACGAAAACCAAATGATGGTTTCTGAGTATATGGGTGTGGAGTGTAGCCTTGATTCTCAGACCACTGAGAGTTTATTTTCATCAGATACTGAGATTTATGAAGTCGGTGTTCGTGTTGTGGAGAGTTTCTCACAAGCCGATTCTTCTCCTGTCAGTGTATTGACGAATGAATCGCCATCTATTTGCTTTCCTACTAGCTCTCAGTCCTCTGAATCTCAAATTACTTCTAAATCCCCAAATCAGGAGCATATTTCCCATCCAAAAGACATAAACAAAGACTCGGGAGAAGGAGAGGGTGAGTCCTCCGATGACCACACACCTTCAAAGCAGACATTGCTAAAGCCACTTGTGACAGTTAACATTGAGCCTGAGAAGCAGATGGTGCAACAGGACATTGTGGATATGTACATGAAGAGCATGCAACAGTTTACTGATTCTTTGGCCAAAATGAAGCTACCAATGGATGTTACTCCCGAACCAGCCAAGTCTGATCATACGTCCGAGACTCTGAAGAATAATGGATCACGGGTCTTTTATGGTAGCAGGGCGTTCTTCTAATGATCAACTGGCCATGGAGAAAAATGTTACAGGTGACTTTCAGATTTTAGAATAAAAAGTCAATATATTTAGGAGGTTGATGTATGCTGTATTAGTTTACCCTTTTGGTATTATGTACATCATGAACTAAGGTTATGGCTGGGGAGAATGATAATTGTCTCTCCTAGCTTCAATCTTTGTTCTGTAGTTTTCGTGTCAAATATATAAACGCATTTGTTCTTGTATGAGTTGTATCCCTTCCACAGTTCTATGTTTTGAGCTTGCATTAGTAAAAGAAATCTTGACCTGAGGTGAACTTGTTTCATGAAAAAGGAAGCGCTATGGGTTTTGACTTTTGTAAGGAATTTATAAGCGAAAACAAAGAGAACGGGGAAAAAAATAATTGTCCATGATTTAGTAAGTAGATGTGGCGCGGGAAAAAAATAGTGTTGCTCTCGTTATAGATTTCAGCTTTCCAGATATCATGAGATCTAATCCCAGTGCCCCACAAATTCATGCAATTTGGTCCTGTATTCGTAGGGAGTGACTTCGAGATTCACTCACGTCTTATTTCTGTGATCATGGTTGGGGTTCTGTAATGGTATTTTATAATCGAGGTTATTTCATTATGTCAGTAAAGTGCATGAGAAAGACAGGATATGCAGGTTCTGTCTTTTTTATCCCTTTTTTCTATTTTTTTCTCAGCATTCATAATTATAGCTGTTATATAATGCAAGTTTTACAGTGTGCACTGATTTATAATGCAGCACAATTTAATGATTATGATGCATTGTTTGGCCAGTAGTTTTAGCAAGCTAAAGGTAAGTAGTAAGTACTACTCAACTCATGGTATCGCGAGGCGATTTTTGGACTCCTTGGATTGATTAGTAATTTAGTATGCTCTCTCAAGCCTTGTGAGGGAATACAGTTTTGAAGAACTTCTGCATAAGCAAAAGTATATAAATCTAATGTAGACCATATATCTCATATGGTGCTATGGCGGTTTTAAATATACTTCGTATTAAACAGCTTACAGTTTCTACCTGAAGATTTTGCCATCATATATCTGATTGCATGTATATGGCATGGACTTATCGTGAGGATTTCATTTTAAATTAGCACCATATTTGATTTCAGTGGTCTCCGTCTCCTTCTTGCAGGCGTGGACACACGCATTTTATGAGTTTCACACATGATAGCTAAAGCTCAGGCATACATTATGGTTAGGGCTAGGACTTTCAACCCTGATTAGTGCTGTCAAATATACAATATGGTTCCTGGGTACTGGATTAAATTAGCACCAGCAAATGATTTAGTCACTCGATGTCGTTCATAGTAAAAAAGAAATATTTATTATAGATCTACAGTAGTGTATAAGCGAAGATAACATGGATTTACTTCAGGAAAAGCAGCTGTAAATCTTGCAATACAAGTTGCACTGATTACTTTCATTTGCTTGCAGTACCTTGTCCACCTGAGTGTTTGATGCTCGGCACTTGGACACGAGCACTTCACTTTGACACTCCTTTTAGCTAAAAACACGGGTCAGGTGCGTTTAACGCATTGAGTCATTGATTAAATAGTGGCTTTAAAAGGGTAACTGAATTACATCATTGGCCCTTAAACTCATGTGTCTTCTACAAATCCATGCAACTTGACCATTATCTCTATACTTGACTCTCCATAGACCAAACTTCTCGGCAATATCTCTTCCACTAGAGCATTCCCGATCCCTCATGAAATCCAGAAGCCATTGCTGTGCTGCGCCTTGATCCTGTTGGATGTCTCGGGACCTGTGTCTTGCTGTAGAGGCCCCTACTGCCATTACACCAAATGCCCCTACAGTTGCTGCCCCAGCTGCACCTGTCAAAGCTGAAGAGCCTAACAGATGTGCTACTTCCCTGCTCAAATCAGGTATCATCGCTCCCATTCCTGTTGCTAAATGAGCACCTATTTTTAGTGCAAATGTTATCAGTGTCATGAACTTTGTCATGTAGGGAGCCAAGCATTTGACAGCCACGTTGTCGACCTGCATTATGGTGTATTGCAAATGAATTAGTAAAGATAAGTGTTAAGTCATCTATTTTACATCACGAGTAAATTTTGGTTACAAAAATCAATATCATTCGACCACCAAAGTCAACTGAAGATAACATAGATGGGAGTGATGGAGTACAAGCATTTGTGCAAGGTAAATTGCATTTTTGAGGAGATGAAGTAAAGTATTTCTGTTTCTCTTTTATATGGGTGATCAGTTGGCAATTGATACTTAGTAATAATACGTCTCTAACCTGCATCATTTCAACACCCATTTGATCTTCAACAACATGCATCTCCCTTCTGTACTCACATAGCATGTGCAGTCGCAGTGCGGTCATTCCTGTTATGATGCTGGTTACCAGTCTCCTAGAGTAGTTTTCTGTTCTTACAAAGAAGAACATGTTTGGTACTTTCCTTTCATCAATTTGGACATTGTAGTTTACCAAGTGGTCAACTTTTCGATGAAGTTCTATTAAGAGCCTGTGCTCATAGTATCGTAGCCCTTGGATCTCTTGCTTCAGATCTCTTATTTCTTGTTGAATGATTTTTAGCCTCTGTAGGACCTGCTCCACTCCCTTAGCTATCCCACCTAATGAAGCTTCTACCTGGGGATCGATGTCTTCATGGGTCGATCCATTTGGGTTGGGATCATCTTCAGGCGGAACTTGAAGCTCACTGGCAAGGTTATACAGATCGTGATATCTTCGTTCAAGTACCTCTTTGAAATCATCGTCTGAAATAAGGTCTCTTGCAAAATCAAAACCTTGTTTTAGGACCGGCTTGCCTAGATCAGACACTGAACTCCATGTATGCTGATAATCATACATGCCGTCAGCTGGGCCTGAGAGAAGGGCTTGTTTAAGATTCTGCAGTTTGAGATATTGGGTTTTTCTGTACCTTGGTGGGATCAGGTTTCTGACACATTCTGGTCGAATGATGTTTTCAATCAGTATTGTGCCTTGGGAGAGGGTCTGGATTGTGGGGATTATGAGATGGTGGATAAGTCGGAGTGTTTCTGTTAGATTCTTGGTTGAGCATGCCAAGATATCGATGTAATAGTTTAACTCTCCTCCGAGCTCGACTCTGATATCCATGCCATTGATGTTGATCGAGATCAGCTGCTTTTCAAGTCGGTAAGTTGCTCCATGCTGATCTTTTAGTGCCATGAATTTGTTGTGAAGTTGAACCTAATTTACAAAATAACAGAGCACGCTGTCATCTTTTTAAATCATTGCATTCTGTCAGAGCAAATTTAGATGAACCTTCGTCTCAAAATGATTTGGGGTCGGCTACCACAAATTGTCTTTGAATAAAGAGAGAAGGGAAAACACCTGAAATAACATGCATATATTTCCTAGAAACCAGTTTGATATACAAGCATATGCAGATGTCAGTTGTGTAGCTGATAAAGTGAGCAATGATACACTGAGTCATGACGTAGTCGAAACCCACTGACATTTAGAGCTCTAATTTTGCATGACCGAGTACATGGAGAAGGAATTTGTGAAAATACATCTGGTTTTAGACAGGCTGACCTGTATTTAATTTTAGATGAACTTCTGTAAACATTCTAGAATATTCTGTCCAGAAGATTATGGATTATGGCTAAATTTTTCAGACACCATTCTTCAAGTTGTTGTGAAATATACTCCATATGTATTTTTCCTGCAGCAATACAAAAGAGGAGGCATATCTTACCTGCAGACGAGCAAAGAATCCTGGAGTCAAAAACACGCGGCCTGATTCCTCACATTCAAGATGTCGTCCTGCATACACACAGTCAGGGGAACTGAAGTCCCATTTTTGTGCTTTTAACCTTCCGTCTTCAAGAAATGAAGGAACCATTAACTCAGAGTTTGAGTCAGATGGATCTTTCTCATAACCCAGTTCCAATTTGATCATCATCCTAACAAGATCACTAACCTCTAAGCTCTCAAAAACCTTAGCCTTCACCCCTGGAATTTGATTCTGTAAATTTCCGTGCAGAATTTTCTCCAAGTCTTTCCTGCCAACAAGCCCGTCCTTTATCTTACCTTGCTTTCTGGGATTTAACCGTACTAACTGTCCGATAACTTCATCAAAGAACCATACAAAATCTAGGATAAAAAGTCCAGGGTCCTCAAAGTAAATGACCTCGCCTATTTGATGAAGGCAGCTCGCAATGACCCTTCTCCTCATATCAATCTTTTCTTTGTTTTCAGACCTTGATCTCACTCTCAGATGAGGAACCTTAGATTGGCAAAGTTCACCAAACTCTTTCCATGACATGACCGGCTTTTGATGGTTCTCGGATCTCCAGTCCGACAGGATTTGGACTAAATCATTGCAAATCTCATAAACCTGAGGTACCCTTTGTAGGGTCACCTTGCTTGTATTTTTTATATGTTGAGCTAGTTTACTCACGGATACTGAGGATCTTGCATCTAGTGTAAATACTGTTGGGTAAATTTCAACAAACCCATGGAACTTATCTCTGAGTCTTTGGATTGAGTCTGCAACACACTGGAAGTTCTGAGATGGCTGATTTACTTTGTCGAAGTGTGTTAGAACAATGGTTACATTAGGAAGAATACATTGCTGGAGAGCCCTTTTTGAGTTAGAAACTATGAACCTGAGCCAATATTGTAAGTCGTCTTCGACTTCAGATGGGTCTTTGCTCTCTTTATTGTTAGGCTTCTTAAACAGACTCAATATGATGATGAAAATTGATGCGCTTCCGTGGCCAGGGAACATCAGATCATGCAAGGAATAGAGCTCATGCTGTCCAGCCAGGTTCCATACTGAAATTTTTGTTCCTTCATCATTGAATGTTTTAATTTTCATTCCTTCTGGCCTAACTGCTTGCTCAATTGGGTTTACCAAAGTCCGGACATGGTTTATGTATGGCAGTTTGGGAGATGAAAAGTTATCAGCTATGGAACTGCAAATTGTGCTTTTACCTGCGTTTATGATCTGTTTAGAGAACATGCGATGATTGAACTAATAACAGAAGATTGGATATAGTTTAGTACTCCCTACATCCATATATATTGTCCTCGTTTGACTACAGTGGTCAACCGCTGTCAACTTTGAATGATATTCTCTCACAGTATAAAGAACAAACTTTTAAAGCTGAAAATACCAGTTTTTATAGATCAGAATAACTATTTTCGTATAATTAATCTATATTTTTGGAGGAATTATTGGTTACGGTTGACATTGGTTGAATATCAAAGTCAAATGGAGACAATATAAATAAGATGAAACGATAAACAAAATTCAGATAAGACTGTCTTATTGGTAGGATGTCATTCACTTCGAATAGTTATACCGTCCTACAATAAGACGGTCTTACCCAAGTTTTTGCCAGTCTTTTAAGTGTATTACCTGCATATTCTTGTCCACATATGAATACCCTGCAACTTTTGGGTGCTCTCATTGGCATATCTTTGAACTGATCTATTTCTGGTTCAGCTGACCTTTCATTCTGACCTAATCTCAGATAAATTCCTTCTGTCATTCCTGCTTTCTCCAATGGTGTTCTTTCAAGATCAATTTCCTCAATCCAGGGGTTCACCTGCAAAGTCTCCAAAATGGCATTCAATACCATTTCTCCCTTCACTCCTCGACAACCCTGCAACGACAAACGCTTCAAGGAAGCATTTTTCTCCAAACACTTAAAGATTATAACAATGTCTTCTGGCTCTAATCCGTGATCATTGTAGATCCCAAGACGTGTCATACTCTGATTGGTCGTGATCATCCCTAGGATCGCCTCTAGCCCGGCTCTGCCTATCCTCATTCGCTGCCCTCCAAAGGTAAGATTTTTTAGTGTAATATTTGCTTGGCATTGAAGTGATGTAAATCTGCTTAATGGGCATAACAAATGCTCTAAACCTGCTGGACCAAACCAATTATCGTCGAGTTCCAAACTTTCTAAGCTTTTGTTCTTAAACAATCCTGCTGATACATACACCACCCCTTTATCTTTGAGACAACACCTTGAAAGTTTCACCTCTTTAATAGTTCTATTTTGCTCTAACACCCACCTAAATTCCCGTGCCCACCGTGATTTTAACCTCACTCCGGTCATATCGAGCGTTTTGACAGTCGTATTAAGCCCTAGAGCACAAACCACCCTGCAAGCACCTGATATGTTCATCCTGTAAATTCTGAGAATGTTAATTTCAGGCACAAATTCCACTACTTTTGTACTTCTTTCCCCCTTTTCCTTGCTCCAAATGTGCACTTCCATATCTCTATTCCTAGCTAAACAAGCTGAAATTAACGGGATTGCCGTTAGTGAGCTTGAATCAAACACAGTCAATAGCTTTAAAGATGTATTAACTTCAATCATCTTGGAAATCTCTTCTGCACCTTTTAAGCAGATTGAATCATCCCATATTTGAAGCTCTTCTAAATTATCATTCACCTTCAAAGCTTCAGATATCAGCTCAGCTCCTGTAGGTCCAATACTCGACTCGCAAAACACGATTTCCTTCACATTACAGTCCCTTTTCAGGATTTCTGACAACTCTCTTAAACAATCCAAACCAAACCCATTTCTCCGCAACATAATGTGCTTAATACCCGGGTTGTTTTCGAGCAATGCACCAAGGCTCTGGAGATACTCAACTTCCCAATGCACTCTATGAAACTCCATGTTTCTTAAGGAACTGTTATCATTATACATTGTTGATAGTTGTGTTAGAAGGTATGAGAAGAAATCCTTGTTTTCCTTTGAAATGTGTATTTTAATGGAGCTTTCTGTCTCTTGGTGAAAGCTTGAAGTTGGTTGAGAGAGAATAAAGGAAACATTCTCAAGGTTTGTGCTTTCTGACTCCAACCTCTGCAGAAGCCATTGCAGATCTTTGAGGTTTTTGTTGGATGCCATTTTTTTCTGAAGAAAACCCTTTCACAAGATTACAAAAATACTTTCGGTTTCTTTTAGTAAAGTGTGTCATCCCCCGGCCTCATTATATAATAACGAAAATCTCGTTACACCACCGGATGATTCGGATTTTCAGTATGACCATAATCGTAATCAAAACTCGACTGTATAAAGTACTCGTATTAGGGAGTACTCCCTTTGTCTCAATCGATAGTTTGTGCTTAACGTAAACAATTATTATAGTGATGTAAGAAGTTTAAAGAGGAGGTTTTGTTTGGATTATTAAATTGTTTTGTTGTTTTATTGTGATTGGCTATGAGTTTGACCATGTGGAGCTGGTTTGCAGGACAGGTGAAAATGGATGAGTAGAGTTATTGAAAAGTGTGTACACACCATATTCTTTGCTTTTGTAGCAAGGGTCTCCTTTTCGGAAATCATGTTCCCACTTTATAAGTTTTGATGTTTTTTTAATTTTTTTGGGTTACCCAAGGAATTTTTTCTGGGTTAGTAAGGGAACATCTAAACACCATGTAAATCCGTGAACCAGTTAAGTCATTAAAATTGCCCTTGATGGTAGGTACAGTAACACTCCCGTATAAGGAGTCGAACCCGTAACCTCTTAATTCGTTGCAATGTCTACACTTTGGAGCACTCTTGTGCTCCACTCACTCAAGGCACTTTGGTATATAAGTTTGATGTTGGAGGATGGGTTTCTTTGGATATTAGTGCAATGATTACATACTAGTGTAGATCCCGCGCAAATGCGCGCAGTTTTTTAGAGAATAATGTACAAAGACGTTAGATATTATAGCTGGGTAACATGTTTAATCCGGTTAGAAGAGAGACTATTTGATAGTTTTCACACCAAATAAAATTGACGTTTTAAGTTTTTAACTGG
>JAYMSF010002072.1:0-10851 GCA_036897335.1 Silene vulgaris
ATTCGTTAGATGTGTTTGCGCTCCTGCAGTGGAGCATACAAAAAAAAAAAAAAAAAAAAAAAAAAAAATTCCCTTAAGAGCTCTTATATTATGGTTACTCTATTCTAAATTTTTTAAAAACATCCTTGAGGCGGAGAATTTGTATTATGAAGTTATGGTGTAATATTACCCTATCCCCTATGAATGTCTTTCCATGCAGGCATGCATGATAAAAACCATCGTTATATTGGTGATACATCTGCTTATGAATCTTAGATTTCTCATATATTGGTACATGTTTTGTTGTTTTCTTACACCCTGCTATCCAAAGCTTCCTTCTTTAATGGCTCCTGACCCATGATTCTCGTGTTACACACTCTTGTGCAGCCTGGTCAACCTGTGTATGGTGCGGTAGGCAGTCAAGGTGGTCAATCAAGCAGACGTGGTGGGCGTGGCAGTTTTGGTCGTGGAAGAGGAAGAGGTGGGGGCCGCGGTAAGAATGTCAGCGCACCGACCACTAATACTGCCGATGCATCATATGTGCAAGAGCAAGCTGCTCCCAGCAAGCCCGCTCCCCAAATGGCCTGGTGCGAACTTTGTAGGGTTGATTGCAACACTCTGGAAATACTCGGTAAACATAAGAATGGAAAGAGACATCTTCGAAACTTGAAGGTCTTTGAAGAGATGCAAACTCTGAGCAAACAACATCTCACAGTTCAAAATCAATCCGAAGGGATAGCTGAAACACAAACTACAGACATGGGTGATCAAGCAGTACAACCATCTGAAGAGGCTGTTATTCAGGATTTTTCAGTTGGCAGAGGCGGTCTCAAGAGAAAGATGAGAGGGGGCCGTGGTGGTGCAAAGTGGTTTCGAACACCTGATGGCATAAGAAGACTTGTCGATCCTCCAAAGCCTAAACCAGTGGTTCATTTTTTCTGTGAGTTGTGCAATGTGAAATGTGAGTCTCCGATTATTTATGAAAGTCATTTGGCTGGCAAAAAGCATCTGTCGAACGTAAAGCGATACGAAGGTCATAAAGTAGAATTTGGAGAAGCTGTTGAGTCTTTATACCCTACAATCCCTAATCTTCCACCAACCATCATATCTCAAGCCAATCCACAGGTTCAGGGTCCGCAAGATGCTCAAGCCCTGGCTTCAATGATGCTGAGTAACCAGAACCTTCCAGACCCTGAAGCGGCTCAGGCCGCTTTGGCCCAACTGTTGACCCAGCATGGGGTTCATGATGCTCAGACTCTTTTAACCCAGTTGATTCCTTATTTGCTCACTCAGTCACAAGAACCTGGTTCAGAACCATTACCTGAAGCTGGCTTAGAGACAAATGTCACTTCTCTGCCAAGTGAAGGAACACATGTATCGAGCGAAGTGGCTGGTCAGAGTGACGGTCAGAATGGTGAAGTTACAGCCGAGCAGCAAAACTTATTGGGAAATGATGGATCAGAAGCTGCTGTAGGACCGAGTGACAAGCCCAATGATGGCTCGTCAGAAGCTGCTAAGATTGGAGCTGAGTAGCTTGTCTTGATACCTTGAAAACGAAGCAGTTGTTAAGGGATGTAGTTGTAGGGCGTATTCTTGGTTGGTCTGTTTTATTCTTGTTGAAAGAAATTGGATGAATCTCAACCTGTGCTGTAGGATCTAATAGGCTTGAGGCACTGTTTAAGCTCATTATTTTTGAGTTGTGAACTTCTAAATCACAGTATTCTTCAGTATACCTTTGTTTGATATGAGTCGACCAGGCAATATTGACTCAGTCGAATGACTCAACATGAATAACTCGGCCCTAGGCCCCTATCTGCCTGGCACCTGATTTAAAGACTTGATCTTGACCTGTAATCCAAATCGGCCCGACTCAATATGACTTGACTCAAATGTTTATTGTTGTTCACTAACCATTATCTCTAAGTAACTTGATACTAACAAATCTGGAATTACCTGATCCTACTCGAATTATTGTATACTTGAAATAACTCGGTTTGAACAGATCCGACTTACACCTGACTCGGTTGACTTGTTAGCCAGGTCCTGAGAGTCTGAGACGAGGTTATAAATTGACCTCTATGAATAAGGATCTTAAGAAATGGAGATCAATTACCTTTTGAGTAACATTGTTTTATTTGACCCTATTGGCAATTGCTCCCCCAATGGAGAAGCTAAGTTTAACCCCAGGAATCATGTCCAAAACACCAAAAGTGCATAAAACACAAAAATTGGTAGGTCATAATTAACCCGACTCTAATCCAATCCGATATCTAATACTTCGTATAACATTATCTTTATGAGCTTGCACGACGGTTCCTTAAACTTAACATACCTTTGATAGCTTTCAACCCTAGATAATTTCACTTAAGTAACGACCTGTAAATTCGCTAAAATATTGATCTTTGTAAGATAACATCACATTTAACTTCATAATCTAGTTTCGAAACAAAACAAATAGATCTATTGATAGCATAAACGCAAAATTATCACTCAAAAGTTGTATATTAAAAACATAATGAAAACATTTTTGCTAGTTTAAACTTTAAACTGACGTCGACCTGAACTAAACTCACTTTATTTTTAACTCAACCGCAAAAATACAATTATCCCCCAATATATAGGATTCAGAACCGTCTTAACCTGACCTAAAATTGACCAAATGACTTGTTTGATAACTCCAAGTCCCAACCATTCTCCACACACCTTAAGATGGGCGTATCACTCCATTCCTCTTCCCTCCATTTTCACACAGCTTCATCAACTGTCTTTAACTACCCAAATTCCTTCACATTTTCCCCAAAATTCAATCTAAAAATACCCAAAAACACCCTAATCTCTCACAGTCATAATCATCATGGAACAAAGATGATGAAAACTTTAGTGCCATTGCAGGGTGAAATTCCCCCAAATGCCCTTCGTCGCAAACAAGACCCACTTTGGAGAGGTGGGTTTAGTCTAGGGGTAGATTTGGGATTGTCTCGTACCGGTCTTGCTCTTAGTAAAGGCTTCTCTGTTCGCCCTTTAACTGTATGCCCTTCATTTTTTAAGTCTTCTATCTTTTCAATGTTTCAATTTTTATTTATGCTAAATCTTGTTTGAGACCGTCTTAAGCCAAATACGACATCTTTTCATGTTATGTGGTTCATTTAATGTTAGCGGTCGAGTATAATGTTATGATAAATGGTCTTAAGCAAGACCAACTCTTTTGTTTATGGGTTCTCATTTTAATAGCTATAATGATTATGTTGTAAGCTTAAGACGGTTTTAAGCAAGACTAACTCGTTTATTTATGGATTCTCATTTTAATTGATGGGTTTTGGATGATTTTTGTGGTGTTGTTTAGGTTTTGAATTTAAGGGGGCAGAAGCTTGAGCTTCAAATTTTAGACATTGCAGAAAAGGAGGTAACTTTTTTGGGTTTACATGGGTTTAATCAATGTAATAATTCTGAGTAGATGGTTTGATTAGGTGAATTTTCAAGGTTTTAGACTGATTTTGTGAGGTTTAAGTTCTAAAACTGTGCGTTGTTCCATTTGATTGTTTACGTTTTACGAAATTGGCCTCACATGTTTTGGAGAACTTTTATATAATCAAATGAACACAGGAAGTATGATCTTGTTTGCCTTGCTTAGTACAAATGTTGAAGAAGGGTTATACGGTTATTTGTCAAATGTTTAATCATGGATTTAACTGCAGGAAGTAGATGAATTTATAGTAGGATTGCCAAAATCGAGTGATGGAAACGAGACACCTCAATCCAACAAAGTTCGAAGTGTCGCTGGTAGGCTAGCCGTTAGGGCTGCTGAGAGGTATTGCACACTATTTTAGGCATATTAATTAGCTCAGTTGCGAGTTTTTCTGTCCTAGTTACCTAGTGTCTCAAATGGTTGGACAAAATGCGGGGTTAGGGGATAAGAGGTATGCGGCCTTACCCAGTGTTAGCGTGTAGTATAGGTTGTTAGCAATACATCGAATGAAGCTTCATAATAGAAGGAGCGCAGCTAGTTTTATTCTTCGGCTCCAATGTTGTGGAAAAAATACATTTAGCCACTTAATGTTCTAAAATTCTTTCTGTTGGGTTAGATAGTTGAAATGGGTCTGCATGTAACAAGAAATGGTTGGTCTTGCAGTTTTTAGTTGATAAGAAGGTGAGATGGGTGTTTCCAACAGTGGGTTAGATCGTTGTTGATGATAACCACAATGGCGACTTATTCAACCAAAATCGTGATTGTGGTTCATTTTATGCTCATGAAACTGCAATGAATATCATGTTCCTCTTGCTCCTTGTGGCACCCTTGGTTCATTGGTTGTGAGTTTCGTGTATTTTCTATTGACAACATCATGGGACTGTTCAGAAGGTCACTTGAATGCATAATGCTTTGGTTCTGGTTATTAAGATCTCAAGTAGCCGGTTTACCGTTTGCTACTGCTAGCCTGCTAGAGTGCCAGGCCCTTGTGAACCGCTGTAAATATTTCCAAGCGCCTTTTGTTTTTGCGCTTATAGATGGAAGAATGGACAGTTTTTGTGGGAATTATGCTAGTTCATTTCATTCTAAGGACAGGGAGGGACAATTTATTCGATATTTGCTTCTTTTGCCCACAAAATTGTAGGATATTGCAGAGGCTTCTTACTGGAATCATATTGCAGAGATTTGTTACCTGCTGCCTACATAGTTCTGATATTGGTTGATCATAAATTCTTTGATGAAGTAGTCCCATATAACGGGCTAGAAATAACTCCGTCTATCGAGTTAATTAAGTTCCCTACACTTATTAAGAACTGTTTTTGAGAAGTTTATTTGTAGTCACGGTGACAATTCCAGGTGTGATTGTTACTGTATTTAGTTACTATTTTGAGTGTAAGTTCTTTTTCCCTTCAGTCATTATGTTCAATTATGATGCGTAGAAATAAGATCATTTTTATCGAATTGCATCTCTGCATTAATATTTCTACTCCACGAGAATGACTGTTGATTTTCTTCTTTATTTGCTGTGAAGGGGGTGGAGAGTATACTTGCAGGATGAACATGGTACATCAGTTGACGCTATGCATCGAATGATCAATATGTGAGACATTTTCTATCTACTCATTTCGTTAATATAACTGTTACTTCAATCATAAACTTCATCGGCCCTTTTTTTTTACGAGAATATTGAATTGTAAGTGATCATTTGTGATGGGACTAATTATTAGGTGAATAATAAAGCTTAAAATGTGAAGTAAGAGGAGATTAGTGGTTAGCGCCTAGCGGTAGTAGTTGAGGCCTCGGGGGTGGAAAGAGATGGGAAGAACTATTTTACCCATAAAGAGGTTTTCTGTTATCCTCATTTCCACTGGCTTCCACGGCCGTCTTAGCCCTAATGATTATTCCCATCACAAGTAGACTATCTTATCAGTTCCCTGAACCTCTTGCTCTTGTTTTCGGTCAGGGGTGTTAACAAGTCGGCACGTCATGGACAAATCGATGCCTATGCAGCCGTGGTACGTGTGTACTCTTTCTACTATGTCGTATGTTTATATATTTCAATTCTGGGTATTTCAATCAATAATTTAGTTTGTTTATCTTATACATCTACCTCACTTTCTCCTTCGTAACCCAACACCTCACCCCAGCTTAATGCACAGCAGAGTAACAGACCATCTACGACAACCCTGCCAAACCGTTAGAACAAAATCACTCATGAGCAAGCCACGGCCACCCTTACCCGCCCAGAATTCATCACAGCCCGTCACTGAGTACTCGTGAGTACCCAATCTATCCATGACGACCCCACATGTCCACCACAGCCACCCTCGACCATTACTCATCGCTGACCCCTCTTTAAGTTTGCGGCTAGGTAATACACAGCTATCGATGGCGATGCCATGGTATGTTGGAAGGATCAAAGTAAATGTATCCAGCAATTTGTGAATTCTATAAAAATTAGCTCTTACCTTGATCTTCTTGCAAAAGTCAAAAGTAAACAATTGAATCGGCAGATAAATAGATGACAGTAAACAACTTAATTGCATTTCCCACAAATATAAGGCTGATAAGTCTCTGGCAATATTCCGTTGACACAGATGGTGCTGGAAAGATACTTCTCGGAGTCTGGCGAAGGGACTGAACTGGTATGGCCAAAACAGTCGGAGTTACAGGAAAAGATTCGGAATGGACCTTCTCAAGAAGATGATGATAGTTTCTTTGACTAATAGCATATACCAGTTCACCATGTTTCGAAGTATAGTGGATCTATTTTTTTCATTCTATGGCAATAGTTAGAATCATGTCGTATGTGTTGCACCGGATATTAGAGCAATATATAATTCAATTTTGGTCTCTATCATTCTATGGCAGCAGTATATATTGATTGACGTTTGAACTTGTAAACCATTCTGCTGTTGCACAGAAATATGTTTCACATCTTTATTCACAATCTTGTGCCCTCTAAACTCGAGGCCACCATTCATATAGGTTAGGCTGTTAGACATGAACAAGGAAAGCAAGTTTCAGTTCCGACAGAAATAAACTACACGGGAAAGGTTGAAATAAAATGGATTATAGAATAAGCTGGACTGGAATAAACAAGTTACACAAATTTTCCAGAAATTTTTTAACTACAGACTGATACAAGTTAAGACAGGAATGAGGCCGAGAGGGAGGAGGCATACGGCCAAACTCATACACCTCTATATGAAGCTGACATACACTAAAGGTGAAACCTCATATCTAAGAAGTTTCAGCCGGGTAGTTGAGACTTGAGACGGATGTTCTCTGAACCATACGCTGAACATTCGAACTACCTCCCCTTTGCATTGTACAGTCCTTTACAGTCCACAGCCCTTCACAGTCCCAGTTAATCTTTATCCGACTGCAGCAATCCCATGATTTGGTGTAGATATTAGGAACTCCCTAACAGAGCAAAGAAAAGCCATCATCCACCCTCCATCAAATTAAGAACATATCGTAATAACCAATTCGCAAAACTTAAAAGAGGTAAGTCGGATTTGCATCCAATTAAGCATACAAGAGACAGTAAGAACTAATCGAGCTCAATCATGGTGAAGGTAGAATGTGCAAAATGAAACAGATAATCAGGTCATATAAGAAGGCTGACCTGAGGTAGGCAAAACATATTGATTTCGCCATGATCAATAATTACTGATTTCCTCATGATGAATAATTACAAATTTTGTTTTCCAGCCTGCAAATGCAGTGGCCAAAATTCCTCTCTTAAAGTTCTAGATTTCAAACAAAGTACAGCCAGAATAATTATATAACATAGAAAATACCAAGATTACCTACCGAGCATCAGAGCATAGGAACTGAAGAGTCACAAATCACAATGCACCCTTGTTGCTTGATGTGACGCACGCCCATGGTATTAAGGACCATATGCATCACTATAGGAAGACATCACATCAGCTCAAACTCATAAATGATTAAAACCATAAACTAAAAACACTTCAATGCCTAAAGCTCGCTTTCACCTTTTAAAAGGATGAAGCCTTATCACAGAAGACTATATGGACACAAAACACAAATTTGTGAGAGCCATATCCAAATTCCATCATTCATCCACAATATTTGTAAGCCAGTTTATCAGCAGCGAAGACCACATAGTTACCTGGCATTACCTAACAATATCATTCCATCATCAATGTCAGTTGACATATAAAACAAAAACAACAAAGGTTAGAAAAAACCCAAACCCAGAAGAAATGTTTAAATTTAGACCGTAGTTGAGAAATCAGGGAGAGGGACTGAAGGAGTCAAAGGAGAGATAACGGTGAGAGAAGAAAAGGTACAGGTATCATATGTACAGTCTTTCGCATATGTTAGGGTTGTAAGTAGGTCGGATTGCAAATTTTCAAAGGAGCCAACATGTGTTCCAGACATCTAGCGGCTTCCCACTCAGTATCAGATAGATAGATCAGTAGAAAACTGCATACCATGGGTCAAGATACCCATCAGGATGCAGATACAGAACTGTGTAAAATCCTCTCATTTACTGAAGGACCCAGATGATACGAGATACTAGCCAGTCGCCAATGGAGCATCCAATCACATCAAATAACATAATAGGAGCAATTGCTTTCGTATGTAAGAACTGACATTTCTCCGTTTGCAGAATAATTTATTAAATGTAACAAAGAAATATCAGAGATGTGTTGAAGAGTCAATTAAGCAATCAATCTGTGGAATTCATCACAATCAAAGTCAGAGGTGAAAAAAAGAATTAAACAAACAAAAGTACAGAATTAAGATGCTTGAATTAGATTATTATACAGATACTTGTTATAACATGCGAAAGTAATAAATAAGAGATCAGCATACCAGCAAAAAAATGTGGCAATGTATAAGAGGCCATGACTCATTATGGAAGACTTAGACTAGGTATGATCTTTTGAAGAAGTCGGTGCTGTGGTGTTGTGTTCTCATCAACCGCAACACCAAGGCAAGAAAGTTCACTTTCCAATATGGAATAAGCATCTGCAAAGGCCTGGATATACCAGAATAATTAAACTGTATTACATGATTGCTCAAAGCTAACAAAAACAGCTTCATGCAGCCTCATTATCAGAGGCTACTTTCCAATTTCACAATATAACAAAAATCTCTGCACTAAATATCATTCATTATTGAAAAAGGGTGGAGCATATAGACGGGTGACACTCCCATTTTAACCAGTAGCAGCCTCATTATCAGTAGTTCATTTGAATCACACGTATATGATTTCTGCGAATCAAGATTGAGCCATAATGAAGTCCCTCCAACCTCTTGATTGCATGGTATGAATATTATTGTCTTATGTCCAATTCCAAAATTTTAATACTTGTTTTTTTATACATAATTGTACATGCTTGTTAAGAGTTAACCAGGATAGGAGTATATATGACACGGCACAACTGCCCTTTAATAAGTTCCACAACCATAACCGTCCCTCAAGAAAAAAAAAAATCAAAGCAGAATATTCTACAGGAATTACGGAACTCAAAAGTATGGTTTAGCTTTTGAAAAATTTCCAAGAAAATCAAGCGTCGCCGTTTCTTCCTCTCCATCGCTCTCTCCCTTTCCCTCATTCTACCCATTCCCCTGCTATCTCCCATAAAAGAACAAAGCAATGCCATTCTGGAAAACAAATATCAGAAAAAAGCATCTATGCCTGGATAAGAAACATTATTTTCTACCTGGTTCACAAACAAAGATAGATAGATCCAAGATATTAAGCAACAGGTTCTCGAGGGCTTGGCAAGACACCGGAATGCTTTTATGATTAAAATCAATAAATTGAGGGAATGAAAAGTGATTCCAGATTGATTCAGCTTACATTATGCAATCAAAGAGCCTCACCTTTATACACTGATGTATCCGAAAGCAATTTCTCCCAACGTTATTTGTTGGAAAGAGAGGATCATCGATATAAATTGGATCAATGCTGCAGTTAGATCGACAAGTAACATCAGACAAGATAGCAATCAAGCAGTCGGTAGATATTAGCAAAACACATATCTACTGACTGAACAAGAATTACCTATATCCTCTTTCTCTATTTATATATAACCCACTCCCTTGTATTGAGATCCGCATTTGTCGAGGATCGAAGACATTCCTGGATTCATTTATTTAGGCATGTATAATACATAAGCATCAAGATGTATACACATCTAGTTCAGCAGAATGTAAGATAAACAGAAAGGATAAATTCCTTCAACTCACCCAAAAAAGTAAAGAAAATCCATGAAAAGGTTTCCAAGATTCTGCAAAAGTGTTATTCCCATGTCAATAAATCAGTACAAAAATAAACTAAAATTCTCAACACAAACACACAGCTTCTCAGTTGATACACCTTTCAATGAAGTCATTATCTCTACTTGCAAGTACCAAAACCATTTCAAATGCCACAACGGAGAGCTACTCGTCCATTCCCATATCCTCATCAATGCTATTGATTTCACCAAAAGTTACCTATGTTACATCTACTTGTTCCTACTTGCAAGCACTAAAACCATTTCAAATGCCATTTACTTATTCACAAATCACAACAGAGGGACACTCATATACTCTGACACCCTCATCAATGCTATTGACTAAAGTCATTTTACCAAAGGTTCATACCGCCTAAGGTACTTCATTTTTCACTTCTGTTGTCATACCCCTTGTTCAACAGTAATCGACACTACACTCAGGATACTGGTATGGGATATGTATGTGGTTCTTACAATATGATACTTCTGCCAAAAACAAAAAAGCGACTCGTATCGGTCGTATGTGACAAAGTGTCGGATCAAATGGTTCATGACCCATTTAGCATGATTTTAACAATATAGCTTTAATATCACGAACATCTAACTATTTCATTTGAAAAAAATTAAAATATACGATTACATTTTTGTTACAAAAACATGTTCCAGTACCCCGTGTCTTCAATTCTTGATGGGGTACCAAGATCTCAAAAATTGACTGGTGACGGGTCTGACACTCGGATATAAACTTGTATCCAAGTACAAGTAACATAGCATACCACATAACAGAACTTCATCTTACAGTCGGATTCCACCTACTGATCTGAATATCATCACACACAATTTTCAAGGGACTTTGGAATCGGTGAAGATACACAGAAAGCACATGGCCAAACCAGAAACACCTCTTGATTTCCCATGAATACTTTCCAAGATATACCCAGTCACCTTTCATCATTTTTTCCACATCCATCATACCACCACCACCACAGGCAACCAAAGAAATAGATGTTATGTATGATGACCAAAGTGTCCCAAACAACAGTCAACAGGTGTACAGATGTTACATCTAACAAGCATTTTTTTTTTTCTCAGTCGGATTTAGCCTAAAACCAACTTGCTGAGAATTCATTTTCCAAATCCATA
>JAYMSF010002073.1:0-10850 GCA_036897335.1 Silene vulgaris
TTTATTAGCTTTCCGATTCTAAATAAGCTGATTCGCTTAAAAATTAAAGGTTGGTTACAAAGTTTTCTGACGATTGAAAACTTGGGATTGAAGTGTAATTACCGAAACTGAATCTGCTGCTTGAACCAATCTATCTACAGGAACAGCAAGTGCCTGAAAGTGGAAGAAAGCGGGATTCTTGTAAGAAATGCCACTGAAATGGTGTTTCAAACACTGACAATTCTAAGTATAGATATGGATGGCAATATAGTGCTTCTACTCACAATTGCAGCATTGAAAATGCGAGCCCCGTCAATATGAAGCTTCAAACCGTGCTTCTGTGCCAGCTCTCCAACTCTGTCTATGTATTCTACAGACAAACATCGACCACCAGTACTGCAATACAACAGGAATTATGGTCAGTTTAAGTTGCTGAATGGTGCAAGATCAAGCAATATAATACAGGCATTGAAATTACGGCCCAGATCTGATCTCAAGACAAAAGAAACAGTAGACGAAAGCCTGAAATGGACTCAAACCCAAAATTGACCCTATATGAAACAACCCGGCCTAAAAATGAATTGACTTGAAACGACTAATTTGAAACAAGAACATCAATGGCACAAGCCTACGACCAGAAATGATCTGAAAATGACATATTTGACAAGAACTGTAACAACTAATCCCGAAATGAAAGAACCTGAACTGGCCTAACCGGAAACTAACCTACTCCTACATTTAGGTAAAAAGCTAGTTACTAGGATCAGTTGAAGTTCATCTGATTTCTCCACTAACTCGAGTTTTCTGATAGAATGATTCAGAATGACAGAGTTAAAATAGAATGCATATCAAGATAACCAGAGAAATCATTCTTACTTTCCATGGGAATTTTCGAGACAGATCAGCCTTGTAATGGGATAAACAAGCGCCCCTTTCGGATCTCTAATAGCTGCTTCAATCGAACCCAAATCCATGGTCCCGTCTTCATTATTCTTCACAGTTCTTGGATGAACACCACCAAGGGTAGAAATACCGCCGTTCTCATATATGTGAATGTGGGAGTTATCTCCAAGAATGACTTCACTACCCCTTACATCACAGTGCACAAGAACACTAATCAGATTACCCATTGTTCCTGATGGAACAAACAACGCGGCTTCTTTGCCCATTATCCTTGCCATCTCAGTTTCAAGCCGAAGGGCAGTCGGGTCATTTCCCAACACGTCATCATCCACCTCAGCATTTGCCATTGCAGTACGCATTGTGTCTGTTGGTTTTGTTACTGTGTCTGATCGCATGTCTACCACCCTTCTCATTGTCTCTGCGTCTAAACGAAAATCGTCATATTCAAGCAGACAAAAGCAAGTTAATTCCTTCTACAACGACGACACTACACACAGGTCTGTCTCAGAGCTACTGCATACACGCATTGAATATACGCAACCTTACCCCATTGATTAATTCAACAAGTTAATTTCTTGTAAGACCGTTTCATGTTATAACATACTCGTAACATTTACTCCCCCCTCATTTGTTTACCTATTCCATTTTGAGCGTCTTAGTCAATTGTTTACCTTTCTCCATGTGAGAGGGTGGCACCCAAATTGTGTGTCACCCGGTGGCGCCCTATCATTGTCCTAAATAAATAACTAACTTCCATAACCTAAAAATCTTAAATCATGAACGACGACAATTTACACGTGAAAAACGAGCTAAATTAATAGGATTTGATAGTACACTTTCTTCAATTAATTTTCGTTCTTCATTAGCAATTTTACGGCGATGCATATGGACTCCAGAGGTACGTAAAAATCTGGATTGTAGTTGAACTTTAGACTGAAACTGAACTTTGGGGTTACTATCACCGCGCTGCTCTGGTGGCCGGAGCGCTCATGTCCCAAACACACTCACCTAGGGCCCTAGGGGTAGTTCATGTAACTTATACGATCAAACCACGGTTCACTCGTGTAGCATACATGATCAATCCGTGGTTTTGACACGTGATTTACACAAGCAGTTCACGACGTTGTCGTGTGAATTACATGATCAATCCACGTCCATGACGTTTGATTTACACGATAATAGATACCGCAATGATTTCATATTCTTCACATGATACTCTTTTATTGTTCGCTTTGTTCTGTTATTTCATATCCAACACGACCAACATCACTACACACATACCTTCATAGAAAGGAGCCCCAACAGTCCTGCGACGATACCATTTACAGAATTCACTCCCTCGGTTGCAAATTGTAAATTTTCGACTATTTAGAGTACAAATTTTACATGCTCAACACAATTAGTAATTATACAACCAAATTTCCATATTTTGCAATTACCCGACTTATATCGATTTTACACCCAACAATTCGAGTAAATGAATTAAAATTAAAAAGAGTAATTTGCCTTGGTTGGTGTTATTATTGTCGTCATCGTCATCGTCATCGTCATCGTCATCGTCATCGTCATCAAATGGTTATGAAATTCATTTCAGAGGAGAGTAAACGTAAGGTGATAATAATGTTAGTAATAATATAGCCAGTAGGGTGTGTTGCCTTTAGAAGGGTAATTATGTAAGGGTCAATTGTAAAAGGGTAATTTAGTAATTCATACGAGCAATATTAGTGATTTTCGTGCGATAAAAATACAGTTAAAAAAATGAGTAAAACTAGGATTACACTTGTTACTTGGAAGTTGAACCCTAATTCAGTCCCTAAATTATTGTATTTAACAAAATTAAACCCATAATCCATTTTATCTTCCTCCGACCGCAGATAATCATCAATTTAAAAAAACACAAACTCAATTTTTTTTCAGAAATCTGTGGTTGTGTCATCTGGTGAATTAGTTGCTTGACATGTGATTGTATGTTAAATTCATCAGAGGGAAGAATTTCATGCAATTTTTGACGATTTAAATCCAATTCCTCCCTTAATTCGGTCCGTATATTTGTTATTTTTATCGAATTTTAGATTTTGAATTTACATAATAATTTGCATGATCTTTGATTTTTTAATGTCATTGGTAAAATTTCAAATTTATCAAATTGACCCATAAATTTTGTTGTAATTAAATACAATGGCTCACTGAATTTCATGTTATGATTGTTTTTCCTGTTATAATTTTTATGATTACGAGTAAACAGTTAATAATGGTGTACAAATTTTGGGTTTTTCAGGTTTTGAATTGTTGATGGTGATCCATGCAACCACAATTCCCGGCCCATCATCTGTAAAAATGGAGCCTTCCACTGATTTGAAGGTATATTTGTGGATTGTTGATGTTTAATGTATATGATCATATGATGAATTTGATTTCGAGTGCGAGTCTTGGTGAGAATAGGGCTTGTTTGGATACTCCCTTCGCCTCGATTAATTGTTTACTTTTGATTAAAATACCCCTCACAAAATAAAAGGTAAACAAATGACTGAGACAGAGAGAGAGAAGAATGTTAGGTTGGGAAACAAGAGGAGGGGGATGATCTCGGACAGAACTCCGGAAAGGGAGGGGATGGAAATGAGACTAGGATTTTTCCCTCCAATTTTTTTTTATGTTAGAAGGATTTTGATTTTGGTTTGCTAGCGATTCTCGTTTAACGAAATTTACTAAGCCAGGATTGAAATTCTCCCATTCCCTTTGCCTGCAAATCCCCTATTAATAGATTATACCACCAGTTGTGTTACAACTTGTAGGTTTAGAACCGAGCCCTATACTAAAGTTTTCGAGTTTTGTTTTAAAGAATCTGTGTTATGCAACTTTCTGAATTCACACGCTTAAAACATAGTTGTTGCACAAGGCTTATTATACCACTGGAGGTATAGTAGTATTTGTGGCAAATCCCTCCGTCCAAACACCCCGTATTTGTGGCAAATCCCTCCGTCCAAACACCGGGTTAAGGTTTTAGGGCGAGTTTTGAGTGTTTAAGGTTGTGAACTCACTCGTAACCCTAATATATCATGTTTGATAGTGAAAGTGTGAGACTCTATCATCCAAGTTTCTACATTTAATGGGTATACAAATAATTTCATGTGTATAACGAATAATTTGTCTTCCATGTGTCGACAAATAGTGTGTCAATAACCATCGTAAAACAAGAGAAATAAGAGGAAACTCGGGAAATCATCATGTTACTTGATTCTATCTTTGTTAGTTAGCTCGTCAGTATTTAGTTACTGAAGTTCCACATAGGTTTCTAGCCGTTTTTCGGAACTTTTAATGTTAGGGTATCTCAGTTTACTGCCGGCATGGCAAACTTATGAGGAAAGAAATATTGAGTTTTAGCCTTCTATGAGCCTGTTATTGTCTTTGAATGTGATACTTATGAAAAACGGACATTTTTGGTTTCAGGCGCCTGCAAATGCAACAAAAGCAGAAAAGGGTGATGATGATGTGCAACATTTTAAACATCTTGTCAATGCGATGTCATCTCAGGTTAACATGGTTAGTTTCACGACATTCCTTTTAAGTTGGATTCGTATTGCTTTGTATACTTACTACTTAGAACTTCATTATTAGCTTGTCATTATTGTCATTTGTCCATTTATTCATTTTCCCTTAACTGTGCCTTTTTAGATTATATGTTAATTGGATGAATGGTATTAGATCTCGTTTTGAGACTTGATCTCGAGATTGATTGTGTTTGCTTGATCTCGGTCATTTTGCTATAAAGGCAATATTTAAAAAAAGTGCACCTGAGAGTATGGATATCCGTGCACGATATACAATATTCTTCAATATGAGTTAGTGTATTCATTAAATTGAGTTGCTATTTTCTTCCAAATGAGTTACCTTATACATAAAATAAACGAGTTAACATATTTATCAAAACGATAGAACGAAATTATTTGATTTAGTTGTCAATTTGTGTGCTAAATATAGTATCGTATTCGATAAATATGTTAAATTCATTTTGATGAAGATAGTACTTGGTAACTTATTTTGATGAATGCACGACATGAGAGTATAAAGTCGTGTTCTCCTAGTTCATGTTTTGAAAATATGGCCACTTCTAGTCGTCTATGAACTTGAAGTACATAGTAGTAGTTTGCTTACAAGTTAGAGGTGCACATATGTAATCTGCCTGCAGTTTGAAATGTCATGCTGTTACATTGATACATGCAGTTAGAGCATAAAGTAGAGGAAGTGGAGCGCTTCTACTCCAGCAATAGGAAAAAACTTTCTATGATCTCTAAAAGCAAAGATAAAGGTAGGCTTGTCTTTAGCATCAAGAAGCAGCTGCAGCAGGATAAAAAAGCTCCTTCCGAGAGTATGCAAGAGCTTATTTTCCAGTTTGGTAAAATAATGAATCAGGTGCCTTTTCTAGAATTCCTTGCTTTAACGTAATAGATCTTACGATTCTCCCCAATGAAGTCCAGCTCTTTCTTTTTAGTCACATATATACCTAGTTATCTGCAATGATCTGATGTGTTTTTTCCTTTCTAGTCACCATGGAGTTCCTCTGTTCATAGAATCATATTTAACAGTTGATAATATCTGTATCATCATACATTAGTGGGCAGAATGAATTAGTCTCATTTATGGGTAGCTTCAGTTTGTCTACTTTCTTGATAGGCTATACCGCAATACTGCATTGATATGATGAGATTGAAGGTTGATCTTATACTGTTTTTTTTGTTGGAAGATATATAGAGGCGAAATAAAGGTTAAAAAGGCATAACATTTATTTCCTCCTTTTTCAGAAACTAATCTAGTCATTAGTGTCCACTATGCTTCTTTTACAGTTACTTAGGACCTAGCAGCTTTTTCACGTTCCATATGAATCCTTCCATATTTGTCCAACAATGGAAGGGACAAATTTCTTTTAAAATTTTCTCCTCTTCCTTTGCATTCTTTGCCCAATTATTATTGAAAATATCCGAACATAGGAAATTGTCACCCCCTTTCTATCTCTGTTCTTCCATATCCATCAATTCAAACTAGCTGTATGGCTGTGAGAGAACCAAGATAGATGTTATTTTGGCCTATTTAGGGAATAAAATATTAGGGTTCTTCTGGAGGAATAATATAGTAGGGAATCTAGCGAGTTTACGAGTTTGTATCACTTTATATGCTATTTCCTTTTCTTTTTCTTAGCGACCACTTGTTGACTACAATGTTGCCTAGTCATCAAAAATTATTTTTGTCTGTGCTCGTCTTTTCCTTTTCTATATTTTCGCATTTTGAGGTGTGCGTTCACCCATGACAGTTCTAAAGGATGATTCACGTCAGCCGACCCCAAATCATTTTGGGATTAAGGCTCTGTTGTTGTTGTTGTTGTGCTTGTTAATTATGTCCAACCTTTCTTTCCAGATTATTCAGAGGAAAGGTACAAGAGCTTCCCAGGATTCTGTAGATGACGATCTTGGTTTGCATAATTGCCCTGAGGTAACACTCAGGAACTGATCCCGATTATTGAGCCTGACCTTGTCATTTCACACTTACCATCTGTTGACTATGGCTTGTGTAGCTTAATGGAAAGCCCAGGGATTTCAGCTCTATAAAAAGGCGAATGGAAATTAAGGACGGTACTGGCTACAATCATGTTCGGGAAATTTATTCTGATGTAAGATCAGTTTTAAAGAATGCTATGAAATATAATGATGAAAGGAGTGATGAACATATAACAGCCAACACTTTACTGGCGAAGTTTGAAGAGAAATGGCTTCTACTTTTGCCGAAAGTCATGCAAGAGGTAAGCTTTGGATATTCTTGGTTGCCTAAACTCCCCTTTCTCAGGGATTTAGTTACAGGTCAGCTCAATAACTGATTTAAGCTATTTGGCCAGTGATCTTGGATCTAGTATTTTATTGCATATGTACTCTTGTAGGATGAAAGAATGGAAGATGACCATGATGTTCAACTGGCTGATCATGCTCAGATGGCAAGGGACATAAGTGGAGAGGTGAGGATTTGTCTGGACATTGTAACTTTAGTTGTTGTTTTGTTCACATTTGAAAAACATGTGAACCGGAGGAATAGATAAGTCCCAGGAATTTTCGAGTTCTTACAAAATTAAAAGTTGCTTACCCATTCCTCCGTGAAACAGTTAGGTGAGATTTATCTGGAAGACTATTCCCTTACTTTTTGCTTAAATAAAGGGATTTAGGAGGAATGGTTGGGAGACCAAGTGAAGGGATAATTTCCTTTTGTTTGGGTAGTAAAATGGGACGGAGGCAAGGGAAATGGAGGGATGTGTTTTCACTCCTACATGAATAAAAGCCTTCTGACATGGAAATAATTTGGAAGGAAAACACCGTGTTTCATCCCCCCCTCTTTCCCTTTTCCTATTACTATTTTTCCAGTCAAACCCTTACAAGAATGTCAACCTGCAACGTAGGATTTGATCATAACTTTTAACGTTTTCCTCTTCTCTTTGTTTCTGTTTGTACAGCTCCGTGATATTGAGGAGCATTTGAATGAAGTCAAAGAGCAAGTGCTTCAAAAGTGTAGGTCTGTCAAACAAACAATTTGTAAAGTTTCATAATTTGAGACATCATGAGTGTCTTTGCTTTGTCGAATATTTGATGGTATTGCTGTTGAGTAAATGAATGACTCACAGGAAGGTAATTAGATCATGTGCGTTGTATCTGCCTTCTCGTTGATTTTCATATCACAATGCATTTGTGCAGGAAAATGTCAACACTGGAGAAAAGAGAAATTGGAAAAGCTCTTACACAGCTATCAGCTGAAGATCTAAGGCAGGCCTTAGAAATTGTTGCGCAGAGCAATCCTGCTTTCCAGGCGAGTGCAGAAGAGGTTGACCTTGACATAGATGCTCAGGTACTCTACAGTTTTCTCATATGACCGTGTGAAATTGCCTTTAATGAGTCTTGTATGAGACAGTCCCTCATGTGAGACCAACCCAAGTTAAGTGTAGTTCTCATTTACTTAGAGGGTTAGTGGTTTATCTCACATCACATGTGAGACCGTCTCAAATAACTTATGGCAAACTGCCTTTTCCTTCTTCAGATAGGCACTAGAGTTTTATGGTGGGATTTTCCATTTAACTGACTGTAACCTACAACATTACAGAGCGAATACACACTACGCCGGTTGAAGTATTTTATTATGGATGTGTACCAAGCTCGGGAAAAACCAGTACATAGTGTTGGCAGGGACAATACTGATAATAACGAGGATGCTAATACAGACAAGGCTCACAACTCCAATAAGCGAAAAAGAGAGATCATTGATGTCAGTGGTAAAACTGCGAAGAAAAAAATCAAAACGCATGGCTAAATAGGGTAATTGACACTACCTTTTTTATTCATTCTTGTGGATGTTTGAAATTCAATGGAAAGCTATCTGCATTTAAACTTTTTTTTTTATTGTAGTTCAAGAAACATATTATTTTCTACATTCTGGGCAGGGGCGGGTAGAAGTAACAATACTGTGCATGTACCAGCCATCTAGAGATGTAGTTTCTAGATGGCCAAGCGAAAACGCTTTGAAAATTTCATCAAATGACTACTGCTTCAAAATATAAAGAAGCATAATCAGTTTTAATGTGACATTTTGTTGGTTTCCATTATAAATCAACTGCTAAATTGCTACTTACTACCTTTTATGTACACTTTTTTTTTACAAATTACGACCTAATTTAAAATTTTAAGACTTGCTACCTAATATGGACCTTTGTTTTACCTATTGCTACCATAAATGAGTTGGAACCTGTTTTTGTTTTTTCTCCGTCAAAATTTGCAATTTACCTCCAAAATAAATGAATTTTTTCTTTCTTCCAAAATACCCTCTTATCATCCAATTTCAATTCATTTTTCCTCCTCTATCGTCATCCATCTCGTCCATCATTATCATCTTCAACTTATTCCTCAATTTCTTTTCTCCCCAGTCCCCAAACAAAAAAATAAGATTGATTGAAGTCAATTCTTCTTTCTTTCAATGTCAGCCTTCATCATCATCATCTCTCTCTTTCATTGAAACTCAAGTTAAGCAACCCTCATTCACCCCATTTTTCTTATATTAGTCACATTGCCAACTATTTCCCAAATCTAAGCCAGCGACTGCCTTTATGTTCTCACTGACCTTTGTTGGTTTTCTTAGATTGAGTCTTTTGAGGGAGGGAAGGGAGAGTTTACAAAGCTAGTGTAAGGGCTAATTGGTAACTGTGCAATGGAAATTTAAAGTAATACCCGTTTTCATAATTTTTTCTCCAGAATATTTAAAGAGGTAGCGATTTGTAACAACAAGGTATTTGGTAGGTGGTTGGTTTTAAAAAATTTCTTATTAGGCAATAATTTGTAAACTAAGGTACATAGAACGATAGAAGGTAGTATTGTAGTAAGTACCAATTTAGCCTAATCCAAAACCAAAGAAATTGTTACGAGTCTAAATGTAAACTAAAAGAAATTGTTAAGAGTCTACTCCGGAAATGTAAACTAGTTACTAAGCAATGCCAGCTTCAAATATGATGATATAACTGATGGAGCCATTTGTGTTGAATTGCAGATTGACGAAAATTTTCCAGTTCTGTTGGTTTTCAGCTGTTTCGGTTATATTAGACTTTTAGTCCTCATTAATTCCCTTCATTCTGCCAGAATGCTCTGCAACTCCCTGGAATCCTCTATACTGATCACATATTTCTGAGCTTGGTCCGCTGATACATTCTAGAAGCCTCTGCAATATCTGACTTTTGATAAGTCAACGACATATCAGAAGTCTTTCTTATTTCGAAGTAAGGGACTCGAATGTATGCAAATTTAACCTGTATTGTGAAGACAGAGGGATAAGGGCAGTCGGCAGCTATGATTTATTAGTACTTGGTTCCCCCCCGTGAACCACACATGTCGATATTAGTTACTGTATTGAACTGGTGTTGTCAATTTTGTTCATCTTTGAAACAGCTTAGGCAGGGTTTTTTAAACTTGTAAATTGACTACAGTTATATAGTAATAGGACTATTGAAGTCCAAATATTTCTTCATCCCAAATTTTCGGTCCTCAATTGATTTTGCAGGTCCATTAATAATAATTTTTTGTTTAATTTGCGGGATATAAATGGATGTTATGCTATATGGTCTGTTTGATTTATCGAAAGAGTATTATAATTTATAAATAGGATGAAGTGAGCAATATCATAGAACTCCTGGCTTGCAATTTGTCGAACTGGATTTTGTTGTTTGAATATGCTGCTATTAGCCGCATATGGAAAACTATACGCCATTTGTAAGAAATCGTACACCTCAATCAATAAAGAATTCAAAATTGAATTTGCCACAGAAAATGAAGTGATGCTTCTCCATTGACAATGGTGTACGTCTGGTTTTTTTTCCCTATTTCCATGAAATCGGTAATGCAGGCAGGTTTCCTTTGTAGTAGAACGTGCAAACAGCAACTGTATTAACTGTTTTACTGTAATTTTTAAATTGAGATGGTCGCAATTGATAGCTTCCAGTTTATTTAATATAATTATGCTATACGGAGTATTATTTAATTATATTTTTGGTGGATAGTGCTTTTAATTACAGCAAAATGTAGATGTAGTTTAGATTTTGATTAAGGAATTAACAAGGATGAGAAATGGCATTAATGTCGCGGTATTGTTATTTTTCTGCTTCCTACCCTCCGTCTTTCCACGCTATACTCATCCTACTGAAGGTAATTTTTCTGGGTTTACTATTTGTCATTTTTTTTAATTTCCAACAACGCGGGTTATTTGGTGAAATACCTTTTTGGTTGATTGAAACCGGCTCAATCAAAGGTAAACAAATGATTAAGTGTTCTGTAAACCCATACCGGGAAGAATCTCATCCAACAACGATAATAGGAAGGGAAGACACAACAGCATAGGGGGGGGGGGGGGGGGGGGAGGGGGGGGTGGGTTGGGGAAATTTTTCATTTTTCGCCCATCAA
>JAYMSF010002074.1:0-10847 GCA_036897335.1 Silene vulgaris
GTGTTGTTGTTGTTGTTGTTGTTGTTGTTGTTGTTGTTGTTGTTGTTATTATTATTATTACTATTACTATTGATATTACTATTGTTATTATTGTAATTTCAGATCAGTTCAGTTCAATTCAGCTCTATCAAGTTCAGTTCAGCTCAACTCAACTCAGACAATTTCAATCCGAAAGAACATGGCCTAACACCCATATTGTTATTATTAATATTAATTTGGTTTAACCCATAAAGTCGGTCGACAGTAACAAAATCTAAGATAACATACGAAGTATTTCAGTGTTCACAGATAAGTTGGTCTCCCGAGAAAGATCGACCCAATAGGGAATAACAATAAATCATTTGTAAAAACTACAAATTTTATTTTGATGATCGAAAATTCTAACAAGACGATTGCTATATTCAAACAGGTTAATCATATGATACAAGTACCAAATTTCAGAAACATTATAATTTAATAAGAGACTCTCTTTCATTATTTATCCAAGACTTTGCGGAACCCCTTCAACTTTGCGTAACCTGTTTTGAGACAACACATGGCCTCCTTGGCTAACAAATGATGGGCTTAGCGATGTCATTCAGTTAACCGAAGGCAAATCAAATGGTTATGCATGCCCAGTCTTCTCACCTCACGAAAAACAAAGGCATAAGCCCGAAAGAGGACTCCTACGGGGAGTCTTCCTATGCAAATACGAAGTATATATGGCCATTGTCAAGTTGCACTGCTTGCACACACATGCACTCCGTAAACAAGTCATTTTAAAGTCTTAGGCTTGATTTACATAATCCATATCATATACGAGTATTCATTAATTTATTACTGTATTACATTATACACGGATCTATTATTCGTGACGAGTGCTTTGTATTATTACAGTTTATCAGTCAGTATGTGTACAATTTACGACGTCGAGCTTCAATGCCCCACAAATTTAAGTCGGATATTTTATTATTAGTGATTTCATATTTTATCAGTCCTGGGTATAACTTTCGGTATGAGTAAGTTTAGGCATAATAACAATATTTTATTACGAATTTGAGATACATGTCTCACATGTCATCATATTTGTGTAAGTCGATTTTACTGACTAACCGCTTATATTATACAAAGTTATATGCTTCTATTTATCAGATTTTGCAATTGGGGTGTTTTTTCGTGCGAAGCACGTACCCAATTCTAGTAAATTAAACTATTAAAGTAAGTGTAAGAAATTATTTGACAAGACCAAAGTTTGACCAAATTGTTTGGATGGTAGACGTCAACTCTAGCATAATTGACCTCAAAAGAATAATAACTCCATACTCAATAACCAAAATTGACATGACATACTTCTATAATTAGTGATTTTTTTGTATAATTAATAAATAAAAGAAGAAGAGTGGCGTATATGGCAGCAACACCGTCGGTAGGTGTATTACACGCGCGTTGCCGCAGCTTTACTCACTCTTCTCTTTCCTCCTCCACAAATCGCGCTAATATTCCTCATTCTTCTTCCTCGTCTTCCTTCAATACGACGTCGTCTTCCCATTTTTGCTCCTCTTCTGCTTCCTGTCATTTTTCTCGTAATTTTCTCCTTTTTAATTATTCATTTGTTGTTATTGTTCAGTTAATTTTGCGTGTTGGAGTCTCTGTTTGATGAATTAGGTTAGGTTTCCGTTGCGTAAATGCCAGAAATTGCGTGTATTGTTAGTTTTGAAGGACAAAATTAAACTCACAATGCGCCAATATAAATGTCGATTTGATTTTATGCAGATTCGTTAATAAGTGATTTTGAAAAGTTGGATAATACAAGCTTTTTGAAAATAAATGATGATGATTGTTGGGTAGAAACGATTTGTTTTTTTTTTGAAGAATTAGGTGATGTTTCAGGAGGGGTAAATAACAGATGGCATAATCAAAGCTTGAATGCTCATGCAATGAGTACCACACTTGCTGATTCCGTGTCTTCTTCCATTTCTCTACACGGGGATCGTGGCCCTGATCATCTTATTGTACTTGTCCATGGCATCATGGCTAGGTATATGCCTACTTGAACTTTTGATTTTGATCGAGTTTTAAGCTTAATTGCGACCGACACTATTACATGGCAGAAGAATATGTAGTCCTATAGGTTGCTAGCTCCTTTTTTGGTTAAGGTAGATGCTATATGGTTCAACAATACTCTTCAATAAACAAATTAGTGTAGTGAAGGATGGTAGGGATCTTTGTTCAACACAGCCCTGTATTTTCCGTCTTTGAAGCGACCTACTACCAGATTGTGTGTGGTCTCTTGTTATATTCCTAGAGGACTGTTAGCTTATGGTGTTAAATCAATCAAAGTGGTGTTTTTCAAAAGAATAGTCGGCCTCTGACATCGATATAGAGCTATTACTGCTTCAATCTTCCTAGCTCCGAGCCAATCGATTAAATTATACTTGTCTTATTGAGCTACCAAAATGAACAATTACAGTAGTGGTTCTTAGATATTTTGCTTCTAGGCATAATTGTTGAATATGAGATTCCGATCATTAAACGAAATTGTATTCCTTCTGAACTATGGGTGCAAAATTCTTCCACATTGTCTATTTTGTAATATAACTAAGCATGCGTTTATGAACTATACTTGGAGATGGGCTAATAAAACATATGTCTATCTTCCAGCAGAAGTGCTTAACCGCAATGACAAACGTAGGATGATGACAAACCTAGCACCCCCTATCAAGATTTTACACCAAAATTGGAACAATATATAACTAGTTTCATTGCCAGGATACCTTATTCTCATTCCTTGTATTTTTCTAATTTATTAAATATGATTTTTTTCCTGTGTAAAGTAGAAAGAAAGAATGATCATTTACTGTATCCATGGCCAGCCCAAGTGATTGGACGTACTTCGAGGGAGAGCTGAAGAAGCGTCTGGGACGGAACTTCTTAATATACGGTGTGTTTTAGATTTTACTTCTTTTGACCATTTTATACGTGCTTTGTTATTTGGAGTTCATTTTAGGCCTGATAAGTATCTTCAGATTCTAACATCACATGTGGAGAAGGGATTTGTCTATGCTAGAAGATCCAATATACG
The DNA here is from genome assembly GCA_036897335.1 of Silene vulgaris. NCBI lineage: Eukaryota > Viridiplantae > Streptophyta > Magnoliopsida > Caryophyllales > Caryophyllaceae > Silene > Silene vulgaris. The sequence goes on from JAYMSF010002074.1 coordinate 3,062, forward strand.
TTTGAAATGCAATTTGTAGAGTAAAAAGACCTTTAAGTACCTTGAATTCAATGCTTAATGATGATATGTATATGGGATTATACTAAGCGTAAGCTTACCACCATCAAGGAGACTGCAATACAATTTTCGGAACGAGTCTTTGCCAAGTTAGTTTGTCCTTGTTGAAGAATGCTCAACACATGTGATTGTTGGTGTAGTTCATATAGATGATATGTGGTTTTATTTCTTATATCCTTTTTTTCCTTTGTTAGTGTTGTCGTGGGCTCTTTTAGATTTTATCTGGAATTTAATATTCTTCACTTCCAATGTTATTTTCTCCTTATATTTGTGACCCATTTATATTTCCATTTCCAATGGAGCCAAAGACTCATTACTCTTTGGTTCTGGATTGTGATGGAATAAAGCAAAAATGGCCCACTAAAGTGGATACACTCCTTCCTATTGTGAAGTAGTGGTCTTTCCATGTAGTTCTCGACAAAATTTTCATCTTTGGTCATCCGGAAACAGCCACTTTAACGGTCTGGGTTGATCCGATCCTCCCTTACTCTGCAATTTGCGCGAATGTTGTTGTATTTGTGATCCAGTTATCTACGATTATTAGTAGTCAGTTTCCTTAAGCTGTTTTATTATTTATTGCTTGGCATAATTTTGTGGTATTTTTTTTCTCCCTCTTTTTACAGTTTGGCTATAACTCCTTCAAGTACTGATTAACTCTTATATTCTTCATTTTCACTATGATTTTCTCCTGAAATCCTCGTATCTGTCACCCATTTTTCTACCATGACTTGTAGCCAGTTTCCTTACATTGATCTATTGTTTATTGCATGGCATCAGCAAGTTCATCTAATACGTTCACCAAAACATTTAGCGGAATTGACGGGGCAGGGAAACGTTTAGCACAGGAGGTACACTTTGAATATATAACTTATTATGGTTGAGTTTATGTTAAGGTATCTTAAAACTAGTTAGTTTTTCCTTGCAGGTCAAGGATGTTGTACATAAGACAAAGAGTCTCAAGAAAATATCCTTTTTAGCTCATTCCCTGGGTGGCTTGTTTGCTCGGTATGCTGTAGCTGTCCTCTATAGCGGTAGTTCAAAGCGTGATCTTATTGCTGGACTGGAACCAATAAGTTTCATAACCTTGGCTAGCCCTCATCTTGGGGTTAGAGGGAGAAAGCAGGTTATAGTTGGTCATCATTTATAGCACTAGTATTACTTCTTAGCTCTCATCCATATGTTTATCTGAGTTTTTTTCTTTTTTTTTGGTATCTTTTCCTTTTCCTCCTTTCACGATTTCACCGCGTTTTTTCGCCTTGTTTTTTCATTTTACTATCACGTTTTGTCCACTTTTTCATTGTTTCCCACCTTACGTTAGCGGCCACTTTCGATGATTTGTGTTGGTCGAACCCAAATTAATTTTAGGCTATACCTTTTTGATGTGGATCTTGTTGCTGTATATTTCCTGTTGATTCCTGGACTATTTTCAAATGAGAGTAAGATGAATTATCTTAGTAACTTTGTCTTGTTTGTAGCATGTAGCCCAAAAACAAAGGACAAAAAAAACTCGCCTATGTTATCACAAACATCGATTTTCTTTTTCTGTTCCAAAATTTTGTAATTGAAGTTCTGGAAATGTTTCAGAACTTTGGGTTGATTCTTGATTGTCGTAAATCACAACTTATAAAGTCACAAGTTCACAACTGTAGCTTGCCGTTGTTTGAGAACTGTTGGTTCACTTCAAACGAATTTGGACTGCAGAGCATTTTCCGCTATTGGCGTAATTTGCACTAGCTATCAGTGCAGCCCCTTATGCTCAGAAGCTAAAGTGATGCTGTCTTTCTGAATGAATTTTTAAAATTGAAAATTGCAGTTAACAGCTTAGAATGCCTTAGCTTGGCCTCCTATCTAGAAGGGGATAGACAAACAACTTAACCACCTGATAATGGTAGCAAATACTATGTTTACTGCTTGATTGATTAGGCACCCATTGGCATGGGAACTTTTGTGAGACATTCTGTTCAATGCATTGTAGTTTGTGTCTTATGAATATCACGGATGGTGCTTTTTTAGTTTCTTAAATAAAAGGTTTTGCTAGATTAAAGTTAATCCAGTGAAAAGTGGACAGTGGACTCTTTGTCTCATTCACTAATGTAAAATTAGTGGATGGTGAACTTCTGTGCTTCACCTTCTTGAAATTTCGTGGATTGATTCATGTACCGTGTTATACTGTCTCTCTTACCTTTGATCTTATTAAAGCTCAAAGTTGTGGAATTTGGAGTTAAGGCCCCCATCCCAATCTGCTTTGTGACTTTGTGTATTTCACCCTTTTTGCTGATATGTGTTAGATGGGTTTTGGACTCCGTCCGTGTCTTTGGATGATAAAAAAATAGATGGTGATTTTTTTAAACTATTATTACAGTAATCTTTTTTTAATCGTAGATTTGTATTTGTCTGTGGGTAGCTGTAACAATATGTCGTTATATGCTTTCAAGTTTCAAGAGCTGAAGACAATTGTTTCTGATGTTGATTTCAGTTGCCATTTCTTTTTGGACTTCCTTTGTTGGAGAAACTTGCCCTTCCCCTAGCTTCTGTTTTTGCTGGTCGAACTGGTAGCCAGCTTTTCCTAACTGATGGTAAACCCAATCGACCGCCACTGCTTCTCAAAATGGCAACAGATTGTGAAGATGGAAAATTCATGTAAGTCAGTTTGCTGATATATAAGCATTTAAATACTTCCATATATAAACAATAATTATCTACCAAAGGACTATATATTGACACTATGTACAAGTCGCTCTTGCCGGGTGCAATAGTGAAATGGGATGCAACATTACCCTATATCCTGATATGCCATCTAAATGCTATTGATCATATCATTAGCATTAGATGCAAATGAAGTAGGAGTGAAGCACGAAGTTCTGTCAGAGATTTTTTTTGTTTTATATGCACCTTTTATGGTCCATCACATGTTTTGTATCTTTTCCTTTATCTGTGCAGATCTGCTCTTGGTGCGTTCAAAAGTCGTATACTTTATGCAAATGTTTCCTTTGATCGTATCCTGCAATCCGATTGCAATTTTATAATTTATTATTGTAAACTGTGACCTCTTTCTCTGTTTTTGTTTTGTTTTTTCTTTACAACGCAAATTTCCTTGACGTTTTCTAGATATGGTTGGTTGGCGCACATCTTCGATAAGGAGGGAGACAGAACTTCCTAAGGTGTGTTCATGTATATTAAATGCATTGCGACTATCGTGATAGATTGCTTACCCAGCTTCATTTAATTATTGGCTTTGGGGTGTATGTTGCTGTAATGCTGTGCATATGCAATCACTTGCAAGTTGCAATATGCACTCTTTGTCCAATGAATGAAACCATGTTTTTTGCAAGTGGCTTTTTAATGTAATAATCCCATTCCTCTTCACGGTTGTTTCTCAACAAATAACATCTGAATTTGGAGTTTTTTTGTATTGGCATCGGATTGCTAACTTAAAGTCAGTTTGTGTGTCTAATAGAGCTTATTTAACCAAAATATAGATTGATTCAGGATCCATAGTTACGGACACAGCTGGTGGTGTTTACTAATGTATTGACTATGTAACCACAAGTCAGTATTGAAATAAGTGACAGAAAATGGTTTAATTTTTCCTTGACAGACTGGGGATAGAGGGAAAGGTAGTTAATTGGTTAGCTGGTTAAGGGATAATGTGTTGTGGCAATATCTTATTTGAAATCTTGCTAATCGAATCCTTTTGTAGTCGGCTTCTTTAAAGTTCTCCAAGTCGATGTTTATTTGCAGCAAAGTACTACTATTACAGTTGCAAGTAATAAACTAACCGTAGGCGGAACTTTCAGAGATTGAACTGGCCTGGTATTGTGATCATGGTTAAAATAGCAGCCGTGACACCAAAACATGATCGAGTTACTAAGTTTCAAAGTTTACAGCAACTGCATATTGCTGATATTGGCTGAACTGATAGCGAAATGACTGAGATCAATCCCACTGAACGATTCTGAGATCAACGCTCAAACCGTGATTTAATTCAATGCCTGTGGTGGAACTTTTTTGATATTGGTAAAGGAACCAGGCGATAAATTAGCCAGTCCTGTGCGTTTCCACTTTCTGAACAGGATTAACCTACAAAGGCACACTTGGATTGAGGGTAATGCAGGAAAAACAACAGGAAATGAGTTAAGTGATGCCAGTGAAAGGATAAGGGGTTGGTGGGGGATCTTAGCCCGGTGCAATGTTGGCTGCGGCCAGAATTGCCTTGAATTGTGGTGAAATTTAATCTCAGTTCTTTCTAAAGCTTTCAAAACAATCATGTTTCGGAGTTGCGGCCTTTATTTACACTATGGGCTAATGCAGTATTCTTGGGGGATGTGCGCAACTATTACCGTAGCTATTGCTGCCTTTTCCCTATTTTCTTCTCGTACGCACCACCACTACCACCCTATTAGTCTATTACCCCTTAACAATTGCCTCAATCCAAACGAGCCTAAACCATATAAGTTCGTACTTGTCACATGCTTGATGTTCTTCATATAGTTCCACTGGGATACTAATTCTGAGTACAGCTTGGACCATTACAATCCTTAGATCTAGGAGTCTATCATGCTATCTGCTCTTTGTTAATTTTCTTCCTTATCTGCTCAAAATACTACTGAAATATTACTTTTTTGATAGCCCCCTCGGCGATCTTTGGATGGCTACCCGCATATTGTTGATGTCGATTATTGTCCGCAAGTTCCTTCAGATGGTCCCCATTTTGCTCAAGAAGTTGCCAAAGCAAAGGAGGCTGCGCTTACTGAACCCACTACACAAAACACGGATGATTATCATGAACTTGTGGAAGGTTAGTCAAACATAGTGGCAAACATGGAAAACTTTGTTTACCGTGTCCCGTTACAATTAACAAGTCATTAGTATATACGAATATATATTATGAGTTTCTTTTCAACACAAAATTGGGAAAAATGCACAAGTTTTTCATGTATGGTGTCTTGGGACTGAATGTTACAACTCATGGATCCACCATTGGTTAAACATAGGCATATGGCTAGCCGTATATTATTATTTTGGTTTATTTCATAAGAATAATCCAACCTTTTGGTGCCCTTCTTAAATTACTCCATCCATCCTTTAAGTTACTCTAATTTAATCCCTCCCATCCCCCTTCCTTCCCTGAACAAACTTACTTAATTTTTTGATCGGTAACATCAGGTCACCTTATTCCTCCTCTATTTAAGTCTTGATTTTTACTATTTCCTTTTTTTCTACTCTCTTTGCTTTATTGTCATCCCTTATTCTCTGCTCTCTTTCTTTCTTCTTCCTCTTCTTCTGTCCTCCATCCTTTTTTTTTTTTTTGCACTGTGACATGCGAAATTTTGGGGATTTTTATTGAAATTGTTAGTATTAATTTGTAGATTTTTTGAAAGATGGATGAGAATTGGAAGATGTTAAATAAGAGAATTTGTTGGGGTTTTTGTAAAGTTTGAATATTTGTAACTTTTTAATTGGTGGGTTGTGAAGAATATTTGTGATTTTGGTGTAAATTCGGTTGATTTTGGGATAAAGATTGGATTTTTTTGGTGGGTTTTGTTGGAAAAGAAGGGTTTGTATAATTTTGAAGCTAAGATTGTTGAATTTTGTTGTTTTTTTCGTTGCTTTCGTGATTTTTCTAGGTTTTTATGGATGATTAGGGGAATTCGGCGCCGAACTAGTTCGATCCGATAAAATGTTTGTTTTGTGTGTTGATTTTTGTTGATGAAGATGAATATCGAAAAGAGAAGATGATGAATATGGAGTAGAGTGATAAAGATTAATGGCTAAAATGCAAGTAAATTGATGAAGATTATTAATGGTGAAATTTTGAGAATAAGGGTAACCTGTTGTTGAGGTTGCCGGTCTCTCTAGTGTGTTATGGGAAGGAAGGGGGATAGGTTGGACTAAATTAGGATATTAAAGTATGGAGGAATTTAAGAAGGGCACCTATGAAAAATTCCTATTATTTTTATATATCATCTCTATTTGTTCATTCTTCTAAACTGCTTGCAATTTTTATCCATCGATGAGCAAGGTGTCTCTTTCTGTGTACAGAGGAAATGATACGTGGCTTACAGCGTTTGGGATGGAAGAAAGTTGACGTGAGCTTCCATTCTGCTATATGGCCCTTTTTTGCCCACAACAACATTCATGTACGAGCATCAACTATCTTCCATCTCCTCTTTTTACTTCTACTTGTGCTTCTTAAACATAATCTGTTCAGTTACTTGTGTTCAGGTGAAAAATGAATGGTTTCATAATGCTGGTCACGGCGTTGTCAAACATGTTGCTGATAGTCTGAAACAGCAAGAATCTTCATGCCTTGCTGCTAGCTTATAGGTACACTATTATTTGATTCTGAATTAAAATCATCATTAGTAACTCTTTTAACATAATCTTGCATAATCTTGCATTCTTTGATCTTTCCCCAAGTGATTTGTATAAAATTATCTTGTCTTTTTCCTAGTATGTTGCTTCCGCTCGTTTGCAGGATAGTCTATGAGGTTTTAGAATTGTAGATATGATCTTGGTTCCTAATAAGTTCTGATCATTTCCAGTTTCTTTCTTGCAGGTTGGAAGTGTAAATGGTGTGCAAAGTATACGACGTAATTCAGATTCTTGTGTAATTGGGAAATAATCATTCCAGGGTCATAAATTAATTTGGCCTTAATGACTCACAACTGTCTATAATAGTGTTCATTCCCTTGTACTTGGTTATGGAAAGTGAAAGGCGTCTCGTTTAGTAATGAGATGGCTTCACACCTTACAAGTCGCAACTTTAGTAGCCTATATAAGCGAATTCACACACTTCATCGTTCTTCGCTTACATTACTTCGTTTATGTTCTCACTGAGTAGGACAGAAACCCAAACTTGTGTATGTCATAATGACTTGACATTTCATATTAATGATAATGATATTGAAATCTTATTCGCAATTCACAATTAAGTAGATAATAGATCTTGTTATATTGGCACCGGCGTGCTTCTACGTCAAGATTCAAGGATTAATTTTGTTGTATCAACCAGCTGTGTTTTTCTGTAGCATGACTTGAGCAATGTGCATAATGACCGAGAATTCACCGTTGACGCTTTAAGGAACTACCAGTCAAGGTTCAAGGACTGATAATCCACCTTCGAATCGCAATTTAAGTGAATACGAACTCTATATTACCATGGTCAGCCGCAAAAAAAAAAAAAAAAAAAATCTTGGTCATCTATATGCATCATCTTTTTTTTATTATAAAAACAAGTGTAAGACTGCGTACACTTAGAGCCTTAGAAGTGGCGATAAGGTAGATCGAGTGGGGTTTGGGTTGAAATGTTTCGAGTTAGCATTCGTCATTTTGTGGGATCAAGCTTACTATTTTTTTTGGTACATAAGAGGGGCAAAGCCCCGAAGGGATCAAGCTTACTATGATAACATGAAATAAAGCTTACCAAGCTAACATGAAATTTGAATCCGGTTAGGCTTGGACGAATCATTTTATATTTTCATTTATTTAACATTTAAGTTAAGAATATGTAGGGCTTAGAGCATAGTTTGGTCTTACTTATAAAAAAGAACTTCTGCTTTTCTGAATGAGTTTTTCCAAAACTACTTATCCGCAAAACTGTTCGTGTTTGGCCAAAATTTTACAAAACTGTTTTTTGCTAGTTTTACATGTTTGGCCTAACTAGTATTTTTTAATTAATTTACATTTCCTCTATATTATTTTTATAGTCGTAATTCAATTAAAAACT
>JAYMSF010002075.1:0-10845 GCA_036897335.1 Silene vulgaris
ATATACAAAAAAAAAAAAATACACGATTGCTCAAAAACAAGTAAAGTTTGAGGTAATAAGCTCAAAAAAAATGCATATATGCTCAAAAACTAAAAAGTTGGAGGTAGTACATCCGATGTATGTTCCTTTTTCTCAGGCTACTCCTCCTATTGCCAATTGGTTTTATGATGAAACATCCCTTGTGTTGTCGAATGGTACGTCTCTCTTCCGTTCGGGTGTGGTCCCGGCCCATTTGCATGATTTAACAGTTTGTCTCATTAACTACAAATTCCGAGACATTGTGCATCAACTACCCTACAAATGGAAGAAAATGGAGAGAGGAATAAACGGAGAGGATTCCAATTGCTACAAATGAGGTAGGTTATACCCTATAACGTACTCCATCTGTAGCATAGGTAAATATTATGGTAACAATTAGTCTTGCTTGTGAAGGATATATTATGGTAAAAATGGGATTGCAGATTTTGCCCATGCACCTCTAGTTGCTTCTGGTTACCATATCAATTACTGTGAAGGTTTAGGGTGTGATCAACAATGATTGGATTTGAGTTGTGCAGTTAGTTCCTCAAGGAATGTCAAATGACTTGCAGTGAAAGTAATGGTTCAGCTTAAGAGCTGATAAAAGACAGCTCGAACCACCTACCTACCTACACCGAAAAATCTCTCAACTCACGCTTCTTGCAGTTTGACAAATGTCTCAAAGAATCACACAATTCTTATAATAGACCGTCTTACATACGAGACCAACCAAATGCTATGGAATTTGGAACACAACTTATCGCTGTCAGTTCTGAATTTCAAAAAAAAAAATCCAGAAATGATGGCGCAAACCCATTTTTGGTAAATAGTTTTAAACCCAGACTATTTTGTTGATTAGTTTGGGTTTCAACCTCATCTAAGCAAAAAATTCAATATATTATTATTACTAAATGATACTCGAGTTAATATACGTAAACGAATTGGTCTCACAAGAAGACGGTCTTCTACGACGTCACTGTCAAATCTTCCACCTGTTCTGGAATAAGTGCACCAAAATCATCAAATACTAACAGGATACAGGACAGTCACGACTCACGACATTCATTCAAATTTCCACCTTATATAAGAAGTAGAGAACAGGTAATTTACAATTTGAATTGGATTTCTGTACTAGAATTGTGAATGTATAGAAACAATATTACATACTGACAAACATATTGACAATCTCATTAGAGCAGGTATAGATTAGGTCCCATAGTTTTTCAAATTCAATTTACCTGACTGCTGAACTGCAAATCTAATTCACGCCTAAACGCGAGCTTCGATCCACGCTTTGAACCCGTCCAAGATGACCTAGAAAAATGCAGGTCTTTCAGAAACTTCTCAGAAACTGAAGGCGAGATGTTTTGCTCTGTGGGTGTCTTGCACCCTCAACTAGTCAGCATCAGATATTCAGATACCATATCTCCCAATTTGTACAAGGTAGTAAAGTATAATGATCTACGGTTAGACTTGTCAAAATGGTCATGCAGGAACAGGGTCAATACAGTTTTTGGTCTTTTTCAGGTCAGTGGTTATGGGTCCCGGGTCATTTGAAGGCCGTTCCATTCCATTCCATTCCATGTTGTGGGTATTAGTATTTTGTTTTGACTTAGCCGTATCGGGTTTGGGTTAGCCAGTTTTGGGTTCAGTCAACTCAGATGAAGTCAGTTCCCCCAAGTTAAGTTCAACACATAGAACCTCCTTTGCAGCAAGAATTTTAACCAGAGAATACAGAAACGCAAAAACCCCAAGTAGTGCTTCTGGTCCCTTCCTGGAAGTCTCGCAATGTCACACGGGGCAACCTCCTGAACCAAATCTTTTCTAAGGAACCACTCAGATTCAAAAAAATCCATCTTCTAGACTCTTCATTTCTCCTTGTATTTTCATTCGGTGCCTTTCAGTTATTTTGTCACATCTGGTGTGAGGCAAGCTGACCATTGGTCCGGTTAGGCAACGAAGAACGGGAACTCAATTCCAGTGAAGGATTAAGCTTTGCATGTTCCCTTAGGAGTTGTTCAGACACGCGATTAGCCAATATCGACTGCCCGTTAGAAAGGTCCCCTTGACTGGGTCTTACACCCTGTTTTACGAGCATATGATTATCAGTATCAGAGCCTACTAAAGTCGCCAATGCACGAGGACTAGATTGCACTCCTCGAAGAATATTTGGGTTTGAATCGTGGTAATATGGCCCGTTGAGGAAAACGCTATTTGGGGACTTCGGCATTGTACCAAAACCGTCTTGCATGTAAAGAGACTGCTGTGAGTGATGAAATGGAATTGCACCGCAACCACCAGTTAGGGGAGTTGATGAGCCAGAAGTGGTTCGAGGGCTAGATATAGGAGAAGGTGACATCATTCCACTGAAATGCTGAGGTGATCTTGCATGCAACAAGGGGCTGCCAATCGGGGAGACTGGACAAGATATGTTCTGTGGAATGTGATATTCACTGAGAATACAAAATTGGAATGGGAAAAAATTAGGTAGCAGTTTGCAAAGCAAGCACAAAAGGATTCTATAAAACTTAGAAAATTTACGAGTTACTACCTTTCAAGCATTTCTGATAAGTAATTTTTTTTAATAGGTAGTAAATTCAGGAAAGTGGTATATACACAGTAATGATTGACAATTTTTCCATAATCCTTGCACCATTACGTAGATAAAAGAGTTGCGGTAGATAAAATCATCAAGCAATGAGATAAATATATTTTAGAACACACCTGGAGCGAGGCCGAGTGGGTGAAACCCTAGATGAATGCACAGTCAACATTTCTGAGTCCAGGCCAGAAAGGTTCCTCTCAAGTACAGGGGCTGGAATATGCCTCTCGAGACGAGCAGCATTTTTAACAAATCGATGCTCAAGTAATTCAGTAGCACTGGGACGATCAAGTGGATTCCGCCGCAAACATAACTTCACAAAATCTTTTCCTTCCTCGGAAAGATGATCAGGAATTGCAGGTAATTCTTTGCTATTCCCAATTTTGAACATAGCAGCAACCTGTAAAAAACAACATGAAAGCACATGTCAGTAACACAACCAATTTAGTAAATATGCTATCTCGAATTACATCCAAGATGAAATTAAAAACCAAAAATATTGACACGCCCTACTCTGCCTGCAATAGATAGTACTAGCATATAACATTTGCGCCAATATCCCTCAGATGAACATTATAAATTCAACCAACACATAAAATTTTGGCTTTAGCAATACGGACTACGACAAAAATGAAACTTTATTGATGAACTTAGGATTGATTGTGGAGGAAGAATTAACACAAATGAAGGCTGGTCTTGTTGACCATATAAATGGTGTTTAACTTAGCAATCAATCTAAAAATCATACAACCATATCTCGCATGTGTCGACAAGTCTGAGAATCATAGAAGCAATGGATTAAAGAAAATTCCTATATAGAGCAACTTATTCGAAAATCAAACTAAAAATCACTGATCACAATGTACATACCCCTTCATACTGACTCCAAGGTGGTTTGGTTGTGGCCATCTCCAAGACGGTGCAACCAAGGCTCCATATGTCAACAGCTAGACTGCACCCATTCGCATTTTTAATGACCTGCGTTTAGAAGATGAAATAAGGATGCCAGAAGCCCACAAGGAGAAAAATTAGTGGAATCAATGTAGGAGATGTGATATTCTGATTCTGACCTCTGGAGCCATCCAGTAAGGGCTTCCCTTGAATGACAATGGACATGACTGTCCAGTGATCTGGAAAATCATCGTAAGTAATAGTAAGGGTTTGAACAGTTCAGCAATGAATATGTACTCCTTTCATATCTTTTACCACATTTCCATATTAGGTTTCAAACATTTATATTATTCATTGAACATCCCATTACACCCTTAAAACAAAACCTTCATTCCTATAGTATTCTTGCTTCATTCTAACAAACTCCTGAAAGACAAAAGGCTAATCTTGGATTCTTGGTCCTTAACAAAACTTCTCAAAATAACCATTGGTCAAATGGAGCCAATAAAAATGAAACTGCAGTGTACCAAAAAATGTAACAGATACTTACATGCTTTGCCATACCAAAATCAGCTACCTTGATTCGACCATTGGGGTCCACGAGTATATTTGCTCCTTTAATGTCTCTGCAAATCAAGATCAACAGAATAATAAATCTATCCCATAATGTATATCTGCTTTTCATGCATTATTAAATCAACAGAATCAATCAAACAAGAAAAATTAAAATACAATAAACAATAATCTGCAGATGAAATTGTATAATATCAGAGCTCCAGGAGAAACATTTTCAGCTGAAACGATAACGGTAAGGTATAAGATTTCAGCTGAAACATGTTTTCAACGGATTATTCTTCTTAGAGAATACTAGAACTCCAGATGAAATTTCCTTTGTTTTACATAGGTAATAAGACAGGAAAAGATTGCATCCATGTGTTACAAAGAGAATATAGGTTGTTTTAGGGAGATGGATTTTCTTCGTATTTCCCTCATTTTTCCCCCGACTCAAACGAAAGAAGAGAATATATTTCCCCTAAACCAAACAGGGAACATCAAATTAATTAAAGCTAAAAGAATTCACCTGTGTACAGTTTTTTTCCCGTGAAGGTATGCTAACCCAGACAGAATTTGTTGGGTATAACTACGAAGTGCCAGTTCACCCAGTTGTCCATATTCTTGAAGAAGCTTATAGATAGACCCACCAGAAACATACTCCAAGTATATATACAGTCTATCACCAACCTGTTATATAAATACAAAAGAGAAATGCTCATGAAACAAATTCAAAACAATGTCACTGGATAGGACAAAACCAAAAGGCTTCGACTAGCAGACTTTGTGGAGTTCGAAGTGGCAGTACAATATCGTAAAGTTTAAGATTAAAAAGTTGAAAGGGTAAAAGAATAGAAAAGAATAAAGAAGTGACCAAAGAAAATAGACGGCAAAGTCGAACTTACAGTTTCAGAACCATAATACTGTACAATATTCGGATGTTGTAGGCGGCTCAATAAGGAAATTTCCTACACAGACGTTAGAAGTATGAATATTAAAGCTACTTAGGGATTTATAAATAGTGTAAACTAAAAAAAGTAGAGCTTATTCACAAATATGTAAAAAAATCCAAGAAGACGTGGCTTCGTTTAAGAAGCATAGCTATCGGGATAAAAGCAGAAAAACTCAATCAGGTATTTATCTGTTTCGTAAAATTCGATAGAAGTATAAAACAAAGTAGTTAAGTTTGACTAATTGGTACCATTCAGTACCCAACAACCCATTAACCGACACCAGACAGATTTACATCATTAACATTCAAATAATTTTCAAGAAGGGTTGCAGCTTTGATTATTAAAGCAAGAAATACCCTAAAACAATGTCTCTCAAACTGGGGAGTTCTTAACTGTTTAGTACCTGGTGATAAGGAAGTTGTCAAGCGTCTCAACAAATTATGACACGCATACAATCAAAACTCCTTTAATCAGGCATATTCAGTTATTTCTTAATTCGGCAATACAAATATAGCTACAGCTTAATCACAGAAAAATCACCTGTTGAAGCTGTTTTGCGCTTTCTTTTGACTTTGGATCATCAGAAAACAGGGTAACCTCCTTCATGGCACACATTTCACCGGTTTCACTATATCATTTATGCAAAGAATGAGGCCCGTCAGAAAATGTACTCAAGATGTTTAATGCTGGTTAACTAGTTAAAAAAGACAAACAGCTTCCTGAACAATAATCACCTGTTGAACCCAAGATAAACATGTCCGAAAGTTCCTCTTCCAAGCAACCTTCCTTTTTTCCACCGTGAGCCAGGGCTTGGCAGATCTCCCCTGACAGGACTTCGTGGAACAGATGGCGAAGTGGCAGCTGAATTACTATTTGAGAACGGAGAGGATTTGGGGATTATTACAGGAGGGAGTGGCAAAGGATGACTTTTTCGTTTGCCATCGTCACCCCGACTTGAATGATTTTCCACGCTTGAGCCAGCAGCTGTGGGATGAATAGGAGTAACAGCACCACTCTGAACTCTAGAGCTTGGTCCCGGACTAGTCATTCTAGGGCTAGGTATAGGAGAATGCTCAGGACTTGTCATCCTGCTGGGTTGCCCCCAAAATAGCTGCCCCAACATATCTCCTCCCAAAGAATTATGACCAGAGTTATGGCCTGAACCTGGACTGGAGCAATGACCGGATCCAAGAAAATTTAAATCAGGATAAGCTTTACTCGCCCAAAATGCATTGTTCATAGCTTGCTCATTGTTGGGTGTACTCAAAGGGCTTCTGGAAGGGCTAGACATTGAACTGTCAGGAGCACTAAAGAAAGCACCATGTGAAGGAACCAGCAAATTAGGCACATGATTGCGCAAATGCCGTCTTCTTGGAGAGGCAGTAGGATTTTGATTGCTTGGTTGAGTACTGAGGGGTCTTTGTGCTTCTCTACAATCACTCTGCATGACCCTGGTTGGCTGGTCCTTTAGCACCACGCTAACAAGAAGGAAATAGATAGTAGAAAAATGCGAGCCAAATTAGCAATTACTCATTTAGGTATACTTCCTTATCTTTTAAAAGGCGAAAGCTGCAACGTGGAAATAAGACGAGGCGTTTTGCAACTAATTTTTTTTTTCAAAATCAACTTTTGCAGTAGTTATTGTGCACGATCATCGTATGGTGCGACCGGTAATAACTGACGACTTTATGCTAAACATCTCATTTTATGTTGAAAAGTGAGCACTTTTAAAAAGTGTTCATTTTATAATAATACAAAATTGTCACTTTTTAACATAAAATGGACACTTTTTATCATAAAATGGTCTCACTTTTTATGTGGTTGCACCATACAACGATCTGAGAGTATAATTTGCGAAACTTTTGTGCAACAATACCACTTTTTAAATTTTTAAAGAGGTTTAACATGTAGATAAACTAAATTACATATAATTGGATAAAGGGAAGGGTATAATACGAACCAAAAACATATGGAACATCCATAGAGTGTGCCTTGTTAACTGCACCTTATGCAAAAGGTGGACCTAACGCAACTCTAGACAAGCTATTTTTATCTTACACATCGAACGAGGAAAGCAACGCAAAATATTATAAGAGAATAGCCTCATACACACCTAGAAGGACTCCCGGCAGCAGTTCTGGGCCCAATTTCAACATCTGATGCTTGAGGACTACGCAAACTAGACTCTGGCAAATCATCACTTTCTACTGAACTCTCACTCGAAACCGAACCAGTAGCCAACTCACTGTCCAACTCAGCAGGTTCGGCCCTACTCCTAATGCACGCAGGTCTACGAAGTGGGGAAAACAACGATGACTTGGTGACTTTCTCTGATCTCGGCTTTGACGATATAATGAGTCCAGAATCCGTGCGACTTACACTGGCAGGATGCAAGCCCGGAAGTGGAAGAGGCTGGGAAATAGGCCGCTCGGCAAAACTCTGACACCTGCCAACATGTTTGGATTGCTTGGTTGGAGAAGGAGACCTAGACTCTGCTCTTGAACGAAGACCCCTCTCAGAAATAGTGTCACTGCATTGCCTACGAGGCACTCTGGAGATACGATCCGATTTCACATCAGACAGACTTCTCAATCTTCTACGCAATGCTTCATACAATGATTCATTGCCTGATTTACTTTTCGCTTCTTTAGATGATGATCTCCACCACGGAGCCATGGTTCGTGTAAATTATAACTTGCACGGAATAAAACTAATAATAATGTGGCAACTAAAGGTTTGAAACGATCGGATAGAATTATCAAGGTGTATGTTGTCATGATTCAGAAACACACTTGGGTATACAAAGATCAATATGAATCTCCATTTCAACTTCAGCAAACTTTGTCCACTGACGGTTATGTTGAATTGGGGAACAATTCACATAGAATTATAGCAGCACCCTGGACAACAACATATAAAAATCACTACCAGAGTGTATTAAGATAAAACTTATGAAACTGTTAAAATTATTTGCTACTAGCAATCACCAAACACTAAACAAAGTGACGAACATAAAAAAAAAACAACCCATAAATTAAGCTCCTTTAACAACCCGCCTTTCATAAAATTCAAGGAGTATAAGAACAGGCTGTAAATATGAATTTGCACCATTAGATTAGGCAGCGGGAAGTGAATATAGGTGATGGCAAACACTACAAACTGAAGCGATATGCCTCAAAGAAACCATGAAGTGATATGAGGAGCATTCACCTCATTACTCATTAGAATCCACATTTCACATCAGACATACTTTGTGCAAAAGGCCCAAGAACTCACTGCATCAGTTCAATTAATTAATTTTCCCTCTATGGAATGTTAAAAGTTAAAACCAATTGACTTTATTTGCACCTTGGATAAGAAATTTCCTACAAAAACATCCCCATGTGAGAGTGGGGGTTCCACATATATTTGGTCCAAAAGGATATGTAGTGAATACAAGAGTACTCTTCAAAACTTTAGGTTTGCCAATTTGCCATATATGCCAATCTGAATGACTACGAAAGCTCACCCAACTCTGGATATTTGGCCATCTTACCTAGTAATCTTAATCTCATATCCTCGAAGCTTCAGCACATGTACAAGGGGGAATATGCTGCATTCCGATCCAACTATTTATAACTACAATTGTCTAGAAGTAACATGGCTAAGAGGATGTGCGATTTTAAAGCCGCTACTTAGCATCTCCTGACGCTCTATTGGGTATAAGCCTATAAAAGCTTCGAGAGACCAACTGTACAAACAACAGATGACACTCAGACCAACACTTCAACCCACCATGGCAACCGTCCCTTGGCACTTAGCCTTGCACCTAGTAATAAACATCAAGGTTCCAAATTCTATTTCCTATTTTCTCAAAGTCTGTAACACGAAAAAGAAACAAACAACTAACCCTTTATACTTCGAAATTATAGTGCTATCTTGACTTTTTCCTATTTTCTCAAAGTCTACTAACACTTCCAACAAACAACTTTCAAGTCAACTGTTAAATCTCCACAAAAACCATTCCATAATCAATCTAACTCCTATCTAGTCTTGCTTACGGCCATCTTAAGCTTAAGACGGTCTCAAACGAGATTTCTCGAACTTTCTTCAACATATCACTTCTTAACTAATTAAACCAATAAAAGGAGAAACCTTAATCATAATCATAATTTATTCGAATTTCAACTCCCTAAGAAAAGTTCTGAATTATCCAATAGACTAAGTCAATAAATATAGTCATACAAAGTATAACCATTTTCAACCCAATATAAAATTAACCAAAAAAAATACTAACTTTCATCATCAAACTCAAACAAATCAGCAAGTCGTACCCCCTTTCCTTTTTAACATAATTAAATCGGTTGCGAGTGTCGTCATAACTTGTGACCGTCACAAGCAAGAATTTGTGCAAATATAATCAGTATACAAAATTAGAAACTAATTAGCTTGATCTAAACACTACAAATAACTGAAATTATATAATTACAGATCCAAAATGAAGAACTTATAATTGAATTGAGTACCTCAATAGCAGCTGCAAATCATCAAAAACCCATGATTAAATCTGAATTATTTTCCATAAAAATTGATTAATCAAGTGAATTAAGTAGATTAACTTAGTATAGAATTATCAGAATTTTTGTTACTATGTAGCATCAAAGCGTTACAATTAAGCTAAAAATGTTTTAAATTAGGAAATATATAGCAGAAATTTAGGGATATTGATTGATTAATTGAAACCCTAAAAATTAATGTGAAAATAAGAAAATGGTGAGCTGAAATTTTTAACGGTTAGTGTGTATTTTATTAAGAGAGAGAAAGGTAAGGGACAGTGAAATTACAAGCTTTTTTAGAGAGAGAATATAATGGAGGAGATAAAAAGAGAGTTGAGTTGTGTTGGTTGAGTAGGTTGTGTGCAAGAAAATGGGAGAAATTGGGTGTGTGTTGTTTTTCCGCATATGTTGTCTTGCTAATTTGTTGTCTTCTTAAAAAATCGTTTGTCCAAATGTCAATGCTACCGACTTAGGCCGTGTTTTTTTTGGCCGAACGGAATTAAATTTATCGGAGTTTAATTGAACTAAATTGAATATAGCTGAACTGAAGTAAATTAATTTGTGAAGAGAATAGCTGAACTGAATTGATCTGAATGAAACTGAACCGAACTGAAAAGAGCTGGACTGAACTGAAATGAGTTGAAATTAAGTCCAAAAGAACAAGACCTTGAACAATCGGATAATTTTCATTTTGGTTCGGTTTAGTTTTATATAGTTCAGAGATAATCTCAACTTCAGTTTTGTTAGTTTTGTTTTGTTTTGTTTTGTTTAGTTAAGGTTTATTCAATTTAGCTAAGTTTGGTTCAATCAGAAGACTTTAAGACTCTATTATGTCCAGTTGCAAGATTGAGACCTCATGAAGCCTCCATATGGGTTAGGTTAGTCAATTTGATATGGGACATGTTCGCATACTAATTCTTCATTCGATTTAGTTCAATTCGATTTAGCTTATTGAACTTAATAGAGTTTGAAATTGAATGGATTCAAGTGAAATGAATAGATTTAAACTGAATTATAATAGAGTTTAAGTTCGTAATGAGCTAAGATGAAATTGAGTTGACTTGATCTAAGAAGTAAGTTGAACTTAAGTGGTAAAGTACAAGATCTCGGACTTGGTGATAAGATTCATTAATCCTATTGAGTTTGAGTAGGATTAACATGTTGGATTTATATTAAAAAAAGGGAATCTTAACGAGTTATGATCTTTTGTGAATTGTTGTATTGGACGTTAGCAGGTCTAATTGTGTTGTCGAGTTGACTTCAATTCACGTTATACTCGCGTGATGTTAGTTTT
>JAYMSF010002076.1:0-10845 GCA_036897335.1 Silene vulgaris
AAAACTTCTAGCCAATCATATCGCTCGAAAAGTTTCTACTTTATATATATGTATTGATTGATTAATAAGCTTATCTCAGAATTTAATATTTGTTTGATAATACTGATACGAGTACTATTTTTCAATTTAAATTCTAATATTTTTCCACTTTATTATTTCTAAAAATTCTTTATAAAAATTCACTATTCATGACTCTCAGAGGTCGGTACGAGGATTCCATGTCCCAACAATCAAGATCGCACTTATGGCTCCCTTTACACAAAAACAACAAAAACTCGTCTATTTTATCCCAAGTCCGATGCTCAAACTCGACTCGAGTCATGGGATAAAGTCAGCCTAATATATAATTTGCTAGCGTAGATAAACCGAACATAATCAACGGTGCAAATTGAAGCTACAAGGGGAAAAAATCCGAAAAGAGGCGAAAATTACCTCAAACCTATGGTATTGATCAACAGCGACATCCGCATTGCTAAAATCCAATATTCTTCCTACAAATTAGTTACAAAATGCGTGACTGAAATATTCGGCAATTAAAAAAGGGAAAAAAAACTGTTAAATCTTCAATAACATGCATGTCATAAAACTGTAATTAGTTACTTCCCCTGTACCAGTCAATTATTGACCTTTTTTTCTTTCCTAGTGACCGTATTTTAATCAAATGTAAACAAATAATCCGGTACGGAAAAGGTAGAAAAAAGAAACCTGGTAATCTTGAGAAACTGTCCCATATGCTTTCTCCTCTATTCCCTTCATTCACAGCTCCTTCAAACTGATTATCATCAACAGTCAACACCAATAATTAAATTAAATTAAATATTCCTCATTGTAATTACTAATTAGTTGTAATGATTAATGATTGTAATTAGGAAGGAATAATAAATTAGTAAGACGGTCCATTTGTATTAAAAATCATTCTTTTATTGTTAGCAGCAATAAACGAATGAATTTTTATAGGAAAATACCGTCTCACGGCAAGAGACCGTCTTATTCTAATAAAATTGAGAGAAAAGAAAGAACCTGGAAAGCAGAGGAAGCGGTGCCAAAGACAAAGCCATCTGGGAAATTACTTCTGCTAATATTAGCTGATGATTTGTTTGCCCAGATTAAGAAAATTAAGTTTATGAGCAGAAAAGTATATACATTTATTGTAGATTTCATTTTATTTTTTTATATTAATGTGTGAATTTGGTGGGTTTATATATGTAATGGAGTAGATAGAAGTAAGATGGTTTTAATGTTTGTGTTTGCTTTGCTTTGAAGATGAATTTACCAAATAAAGAAAAAGAAAAGGATGGACTAAATAAAGGTGTCTTGGAGTATATCGTAATTATTTAATTAATTGATTAATTGATTAATTGATGGAAGGGTGTTTCCTTTACCTCCTTTACCTTCAATAAAAAAAAGGGCTATGCAGTCAAGATATCTTTGGCCTTTGCGTTACATTCTTGTTTGCGTAACATACTAACCTTAGTTTCCAATACTGCCCTTTAGTTTACACATCTACTAACTATCTATTGTAACTCATGCATGCTTAAGTCTTAACATGCCACGTTATTAGTTGGGCCTTTAGGATCATCTAGACACGTAGCGGATTTTGGATTAGAAATGATTTTCGTTCTCATTTGTATCTTATCTCACAAATTGCCATACAACTTTACACAAGTTTACCGTGTCTATACATCAAAACTTTTTGGTAATTATTTTATTTCGACTTCCGTTAGCCATATTTTTTATCCTAATTTATTTTACATAGTATTAACATAAAATACAACCGTCCTACACAAAACTAACTAATACTCTTCTATCTAGATTATTTATTTACCTATTTCATTTTAAGATGTCTCACTCATTTCTTTACCTTTTTTATATTGTGAATACTAATTTTATTGAGTAATTTACGGCATTATTGTCCACTTGCATTCTTGTGGCACTACCCACTATAATGATATATACGGAGTACTCTCTAATGTTTCTAATTCGTATTGCCAATTAAGAGTTCGGCTTTCCATATATTACTATCGAAGAGAAGGATGGACTAAGAAGTTGCAGCCCGAGCATCGCCGGGCCAAATAACTAGTCTAAAGAAAAATTAAGAACTATCTAGAAGATTAAACTCAAAAAGTCACACACTCTTAAACCCCTCTAGTTGACCAATTGCAAACCCCTAATCTCCACTCTTAAACCCTACTCAACTTCATCCTTCATTTTCTCCATCATTTCACAATGTATCGCATTACATCTTCATTACTCAGGTATCTTATTACAATCAACCTTTATTTGCTAATTTATACTCCCCCGTCTCAATCATTTGTTTACCTTTGATTAAAATACCCATCACGATGAATAGATGATTGGAACGGAGGGAGTACATTAATCAAGTGATTATATTTACAATCTTTTACATGTTTTTTACTTACAATTCTTTGAATCATTTTTGTTGGCAGGTCCTCTGCTTCAAGGAAACTGGTACGGAGTATTTTCTTCTCTTCTCAATTACTAATGTCGTATACTTTTTTTAGTAGCGGAACCAGGATTTGATGTTAGGGGGCGAAAAATATCAGCGGGGACGGAGAATTAGTGTAGTGTGTTATAAAGTAAAGTAGAATAAAGATTGTAAATTTGGATTAGAAGATTCAATTTTTTAATTGTTTAGGGGGGGCGACCGCCCCTGCTAGTCCCCGTCTAGCTCCGCTAGTGCCCAAGATCAATTATTTTCGCAATTGTGTAGGATTTTATTTGAAATGGAAAGCTTATTTGATTGTGGAAATGGGCAGTGTAATTGATTGATACCATCAGTTATCTTATGATGTTAGGGGGCGAAAAATTTCAGCGGGGTGAAGCACTGTTGTAATGTACTTCGTAATAAAGTAGAAAAAAGATTGTAAATTTCGATTGAAAACCTTCCATTTTTAAATTGGTTTAAGGGGGCGACTGCCCGGCTTCCCCTACTAGCCCTCACCTAGCTCAAGATCAATTCTTTTTGTATATGTGTAGGATTTTATATGAAATTGAATGGTTATTTGTTGTGGGAAATGGGTAGTGCAAAGAAGTAAAATTGATCGATTCTCTGTCTAGTTTATGATGTGGGTTAAGTCTGTTATTGGCAAAAAAAAGTCGAACGCCCCTACTAGCCCTCGCCTAGCTCTGCCATTTCCCAAGAGCAATTCAATTGTGTAGGATATTGACATGGAAAGGTTATTTGATTGTGGGAGATAGGTAGTGCAAAGAAGTGAATTGATTGATATATAGTTTATGAGTGGGTAAATTCTGTTATTGGGAAAATCGATTAGAACAATGTGACATTTTTCTATCATTGAAGTCTAATTGTTTTTATATGGGTGAATTTCTAGGTGAATAGTAGGCTAGTTGCCAGTAGAAACTATGTTGCAAAAGATATCAGTTTTGGTACTGAAGCACGGGCGGCGATGCTTCAAGGAGTTAATGAGCTGGCTGAAGCTGTGAAGGTGACTATGGGACCAAAGGTATGATTTTGATGCCTCTTGAGGAAGAATTGCATTGTTGTAGCATTATTTGTGCATGGTAGTGAAATGTTTTTGTAATACTTTCCTTATTATCACATATGGTTTATATGGTCATGATGAGGCCAATGAGGGCGGTATAAGCTAGACTACTCAGACTCTTCACATATCCTTGCGTACGTGTGTACACCCGACACTTGTATATAGAACCTGGAGATTTTATGAAATAGATTTGTATGGACCTTTACAAACGTAACTATGGAAGGTATTTATAAACGAGTCTGAGTAACTGGGCCAATAGTGGTGCTTTTAATTGAGATTGAGGGCATACAGTTGTAATGATATGCATGATATGTGCACCGTAATCAAGGAGGCATGTGCAATCAGCCAATCACCACGACCTAGAGTTTTATCTTCAATGAAATTGAAGAGACAAGCCAAATAATTTTTTTTTTTAATAAGATGTTGAAATTTATATGTTTGGCATAACGGCATTACATTGTAGGATAAGTGGTGGCTAATTATAACTAACTTTTTTTCTTGTGATTTTACAGGGTCGCACTGTCGTTATTGAAAGGGAACATAAAGGTCCCAAGGTTACGAAGGACGGTGTTACAGTTGCCAAAAGCATCAAGTTCAGTGACAGGAAAAAAAATCTTGGTGCAGAGCTTGTGAAACAGGTTGCAAAGGCTACCAACACTGCTGCAGGAGATGGTAATTATCTTCTTCTTTTGCTTTCATGTTTAATTTATTAATAACGTTAAACCTCTCACTATGCCATGATTTACTCGGTTCTGAACCCTATATCTGGTAGGCACAATTTCACAGGCCTTTTGGTATCATTGTGGTATTCGTATGAAAATAATATTTGGTGTCTATTTTTGTTAGAAAGAAAATATGACAATGTGATTGATCTGTTAGTCATTCATATGCATAGCGGTGCACTCACTAATGCTTGAATTAGTCTATAAAAGTATAAAGGGCATTAAACAACTTTAAAGAAGTACTGCTCTTATAGATGAACAAGAGAATTTTAATTAGATTAGGTAGCTCAAATTGCCAGTAGTTAGAGCTTGCTTGAGACGGGAGAAGGAAATTGGTGGTTGTGAATGAAGTAAAATGAGGTGGGAGAAGTGGGAAATCCCATTTTCCTCTTTTAGGTAAACTCTCGTTTTAACGGTTATCATGTTTTTCTCCCCCTTTGTTCTAAGTTCCCATAACAATGACTTCATCCCAAGCAAGACATAGTACACAACTTATTTAGTTCATTAGACGTACTTATTTAGTCCATGAGAACTTTAACTTACAGTTTGTCATGAGTAAGGATCAAACTTTGATAACATGTCATGCATTAGTTGGTTGTACACGTTGAAAGCTTTACCCCTTTTATCTGAGGTTTTCTTTGTATACTTTAGGTACAACTTGTGCCACAGTTTTAACCCAGGCAATCCTAGTGGAAGGCTGCAAGTCTATAGCTGCTGGTGTTAACGCAATGGACTTGCGGATTGGAATAAATATGGCAGTCGACGCTGCAGTATCCAACCTAAAGAGCAGGGCTGTGATGATAAGCACGCCAGAGGAGATCACTCAGGTAAAACTACTCAACACTTAATTGGCTGTGAGTATATATCTACCTTTTTTATCCTATGAATATGTGCTAGCAGGGTCGTTTGTAATGCCACATAATCGTGTAATTCACTGTTAAGTATACTATGATTCTCACCACCAGGTGGTGGCTGTATTCTCGATCTTCTTTATAAAATTTGTCACTTTCATGGAAGGATATTAGGAGAAGAAATTTATGGGGCAATTAGTTCATGAACTGTTGATATTTCTTTCTGAAACAGGTGGCTACTATTTCTGCTAATGGCGAGCGTGAAATCGGTGAGCTTATCGCTAGGGCGATGGAAAAAGTTGGCAAGGAAGGTGTAATTACTGTTGCTGTGAGTTAATATTCTCATCTGTACCTTGTCCAGTCAGTTTCCTTTGCGGAAGTTCATAAATAATAAGCCATTAATCTCAGGATGGTAACACATTGGATAACGAGTTGGAAGTGGTTGAAGGAATGAAGCTTGCCAGGGGTTATATTTCTCCTTATTTCATTACTGATGAGAAGACTCAGATTTGTGTAAGCAACACTCGCTAGAATCTCTGCCTAAATTGTACTCCGTATATGTATCACAACTGTTTTATTTGAGGATTTTTAAATTTGTAGGCTCGTCCATTTTTTTTCTCTTGTTGTTTGTTATATGTATTTTGCATCCTTGTTTTTAGAAATAATGGACTGTTTTCTTTCCTTTTTCGATTGGTTTTCTCTGCCTCGTGTATATGGTGTTCGTTTATGCTTGTATGCTACATTATGAGTGAGCTGTTTTTATCAGCTTGCCACTTATGATTTGTCTTGACAGGAACTGGAAAAGCCTCTTGTGCTTATCCATGAAAAGAAAATTTCAAATGCAGAATCACTCGTCAGAGCATTGGAGTTAGCTATTCAGGTTTTTAGTTGCTTCTTGTTTTATCGCTTAGAATACTTGGAAGAGCTGGTGGCCGATCTTCTTGTATAATTACACTTATGTTTAAATGGGTTCTCAACAGGCAAACAGACCTTTATTGATTGTTGCTGAGGATATTGAGGGTGACGCTCTATCGCTATTGATTCTTAACAAGCATCGTGGTGGGCTTAAGGCAAGTGCTGTCCTTGCTGCGTTGCAATTGTTTTATTGTGCTCTGTGATTATGTTGTTGTACTCTAGTTAATTTATGTGTTTGCACAATTCTCGTTGTTATCTAGTTATGTGTTTGCACAATTTGTTTCATTCTGATTATGGTCAATCCATAGTTTTTATAATGACAGGAGGAATCACGCTATGAAACGTCTGCACATTTATGGAACCATAATAAGACGGTTTTACAAGTGATACCAATCCATTAGTCATACAATGTGATGGTTAATTGAGAAGAATTTGGTTGGTCTCACTTGCGAGACCGTCTCATAGAAGACTCATTGCTTCATAGGCGTATGTTTATTTTGCCAATGGATTTTAATGTCGCTGATTCACTCTTATGTAGTTGTGTGCCATTAAAGCTCCCGGATTTGGTGATAACAGAAAAGCTAACATAGATGATCTGGCTGTTTTTACCGGAGGAGAGGTATGAGTGTATGACATTTAGATACACTGCACAAGCATGTAATTATAACATCTTTGTATGTAAAATGGGTGTCTTACTGTGCAGGTTATTTCAGAAGAGCGTGGGTTGAAACTTGACAAGATTCGACCTGAAATGCTGGGTAGTGCTAAAAAGGTATGAATGTATGATCGTTTTTATATTTGTTTATATTTGTTCTGTACACTAACAAATTAGAAGCCTTCTGCGAAACTGACTCTGGAATGAAACAGGTCACTATCTCTAAAGATGACACCATAGTTCTGAGTGGAGGCGGGGACAAGAAGCTGATTGAGGACAGATGTGACGAGGTATGCAAATATCTTTGTAACCGTTCAACATTATAATTCTTTACAAGTTTTTAGTTATTTATAGTTACCTATTGACAATAAATTTTATTGCATATAATCTTTTTCACCCTCTTTCTGTTAATGATCACAGTTTTAGCCGTTACTAACCCTTTGTTCAGATGCGAGGAAATGGACAGGAAGGGAGGAGGGGAACAACAATTTCCTTATTTGGATATTATGTCGGTTGGAGGGCGATGGAGTGATTCATTTCGCCGCTTTCTCAAGCCAAATTAAAAATTTTCCAACATAGGAAAATTTGGCAGGAAAATATCATCTCTCCCTCCCTCATTTCCTTTCCTTCCCCTCCATTTGCCTCCCCTTCCATCCGAGTATGTCGAACAAGACTTAATTGTTCTGGGTGTTATCTTGTAAGCCTAGTTGGGAAATGGGGAGGAAATGGGCCAATGGCAACATTTCGTTTGTCTGCTCAGTTGCGAAGGCATTTTCCATCCCAAAAGAGAATTAAAGTCCAAATTTAGGAGAAGTTTTGGAGGAAAATCCCCCTCCCTTTCTCTTCCCTTATTTTTTGGTAACTAAGTAACTAACCAAAGGGTTAAAGAGTGGTGCTGACTAGTAAAGTTTTGCAGCTTCGGACAGCCATGGAGGAAAGTACCTCAACGTTTGATAAAGAGAAAGCACAAGAGCGGTTGTCAAAACTTTCTGGTGGTGTGGCTGTTTTCAAGGTGTGCCCTAACTTCCTAAATCATGGCTGATATATCTGATTACTGTACCAGTGCACCATATATATTAGCCTTTTATAATGTATATATATTATTTTTATTTGTCACGCAGGTTGGAGGTGCAAGTGAAGCTGAGGTTGGTGAACGGAAGGATAGAGTAACAGATGCTTTGAATGCAACACGAGCAGCAGTGGAGGAGGGCATTGTACCTGGTTAGTCTGTAAATCTTTAATTCTTAACCTAGGAATTGTGGCACACCCACAGAAACTTGTTTACGGCTTACCAAATATACTCAAGGTGTCAAGCTATGTCTCTATTTCAGGTGGTGGAGTTGCTCTTCTTTATGCTACCGAAGTCTTGGAAAATCTCCAGACTAAAAATGAAGATCAAAGAAGAGGGGTTCAAATTGTCCAGAATGCTTTAAAGGTGTTTCTTTTTTTTTATCAAACAACAATTTATCCTTATTGGGAGTTTATTTGTCATCTGTTCCATAACAAAATCTATGATTTTTTCAGGCACCTGTGTACACCATTGTGAAAAATGCTGGCGGCGAAGCTCCTTTAGTAGTTGGGAAACTGTTGGAACAAAATGATCATAATTTGGGTTATGATGCGGCAAAAGGTATGCTCCTATGTACCTTACCTTACTCGATAACATTTTACAGACCAGTGAGGTTTTGCTCGAACTAAATTCCTTTTGATGAAATAGAACCCAAAGAGGGAAAACACAAGTTCTCATAGTCGTTTGATGCAATCTAGTCTAGTGATAAAATTATCTTGAGATCTAACCATAAAGCAAGGTGGTCATTCCTGAATTTTTGTATTCTTGGTTTTACAAATGTTGAAACTTTCGGAGGTAAGATGTCATATCAAAAAATTGGCGGAGATTGGAAAACCGGTATCCTATCCATCTCGTCGTCATTGTACAATTATTGCCGTTCTCGTTTTTGGTGCAGGCAAATATGTGGATATGGTGAAAGCTGGAATTATAGATCCTGTTAAAGTGATCAGGACAGCCTTGGCTGATGCTGCGAGGTAATTAAAGGGGATCTTACTCTATGTTTAATATACATCTTGCAGAAACATTTGACTGCATAATAATCTTGTTAATTCCGGTTTGTGTAGTGTCTCCTCGCTTCTGACGACAACTGAAGCTGCCATTACCGAGCATCAGGAGCAAAATAGAGCTCCTCAACGAGTACGGGACATGGACCAGATGGACATATGATCAGTTTGAGTCGTGTACTCATGTAGAACTACGACTACCTCTCATGTACCCCCCTGATTACAGACTAGAAGAGTTTCTAAAGATTTTGCCGGCAAACTTTTTTTTTTTTTTGACAGCAACAAATAGCATAGCCTACAACACTGCTTCCTGAGCAAGATTATTAAATCCTACTTTAAACTGAACGAGTCATTATATATTTATTTGATTCTTGATTGAGGAATGCAGACATGCAGTTCTTTTGCTTTGTTCCTATCAGATTACCTCTTGAGTTCTGACTTCTGAATCGTTAATCGGTGTACTACTTTTTTGTTTGATCCTCGTAACCATTTTCGCCCCTAGGTTCTCCTAGAGTCCTTTTGCATCTCTGGCATGAGTATTTTGAAGCTGACATGATATATCACTTTATTGCGCGATATTATCTCAATTGCAGTCGTTGTACCATGCCACTGTCCGTGGACAAAGGCACGCATCACAAGTTCCCAATTAGTTGTATATGGTGGCGCATCGAAACACATTATGTGTTAGGGATATTTAAGATGGCCTCAACAAACCTCAAAGAAGTGCAGAGTAAATCATTTAGCTGACAATACTAAAAAACAACAAAGGCAAACCGGAAATTTTTAGTTAATAGATGTTAACAAAACCTTTTTCAAATAATATAATAATATACTCCGTATAAATTTTTAAAATTTCCCGACTGGGTTTGAGTTGATACTCCGTATTAATTGTTGATCGAGAAAAAAAGAACATACATCGAATGTATATTTGTGACAATAAACATTTTGGGTCAAATAAGTTTGGGTCATGACAATTTCGGGTTATCTGGTTTCGGGTTATTTTCAGGTTAACTATTATCGATTATTCATGGATAATAATCTGTTTGCAACAATAAACATATGGGTCCGATTCTAATGAACCGGGTCAATTCATTTTTCAGATCAAGCTCGGATCTTGAGTTCGGACAGTTTTGCCCACTCGAAATTGTTACCCCTCCGATTGCACCATATAAACTCGTTAATTAACTAACCAAAGAGATTTAGAAAAAAGAAGATTTTCACCTACACTAAACAAAAACTAAAATTTTAAAAGAATACTACCTTCCTTTACTAGCTTCCTCTTATCTACTCTGTGCGTGCGCATTGCGTCGTTTATTTGATCTGGTATTCTTCTCAATTTTTCCCTTTTTTTTTTTTTTGTTTTCCATATTTTTATCTCCATTAATTCTTTGCCTTATTCAGCAAAATCGGATTGTCAGTTTAATCATTGATCAAGGTAATTATTTGTTTGGTTTTAACTAATGAATGTAATTATTAGATATATCAGATTATCATGATTAGATCATTTGATTTGTGTTTTGATTGAGTAGATGAGTACCATATGGAGTAAATTGAATTGGGTTTTTTCTGTTTCCTAATTTAATTACAACCCAGATTTTAATTTGAATGAAATAGTGTAAAATTAGCATAATTGGGTGTAATTAGGGTTATGTAATTGTATCTGATTGATTGCTTATAGTTACATTAATTGTTTTTCTGTTATATTCTTTGTGACGGGTATTTTAATCAAAGGTAAACAAATGATTGAGGCGAGGAATATATGATTCATTGTGCTCATGGTGGTGTTTTTTTTTGTAGTTGAGAGAGATATAGTGATAGGAACGATGGATAAAGTGAAGAGCTTGTTTCAAAAACCAAATCCTCAGGAGTTGTTGAGAGATTGGCAAAGGAAGCTTCGACAAGAATGTCGAAACATTGACCGACAAGTGAGAGGCATGTATATACCCTTCTTTCATTGCTTTCTAATCCTTTTTGAGTTTCTGTAACTTGTGAAAGATGAGAACTTTGATGAAGTTGGGATATTTATGTGTGGCTTGATTTGCGTGCGAATGTTTAGATATTGAGAGGGAAGAGAAGGGTGTACAGAAGGCGATTAGGGAAGCTGC
>JAYMSF010002077.1:0-10844 GCA_036897335.1 Silene vulgaris
AAAATATAATAGTTTAATGAAATATTAGTTTCCTTATTAAAGAGAATGCACTTAATTGTCATTTGCATTTAGCTTCCATATTTAGAAGATGCCTTTTGTAGGAAAAATGTTTCAGAAGTCTTATTCTTTCAGTTAATAGGAGATTACAAAATTCTTGGGTAAAAACCGTAAGTTTACATCATTATATCTTTAAGATGTCTTATTAATATAAAACAACGTCGTATACTCGTATCCATGTATGAGTGTATGGCTGTCAACACGAGTACTAGCCTTATGTGCACCTATCGACGAGTCCAAAGAGGGGCGGGCGGAGAGGAAGTAAGAAATGTTTGGGATACCAAACTTTACTCTTATAGTCTTATTGTTTTAAAATTATGCCAAATTGCCAACATCCCATGTGTTTAGGAATTATCCCATATTTCTAATAACAAAAATCGAGAATTTTAACTATATTTACGGGTTTGGGGTAGTGGCCGCTACTCTTGATATTAAGTAGCTCTGCCTTTCCGTTACAATGGAAATAACATTATTACATTTGATGGTTCGTTCACTTGCCTTGAAAATCACTTATCAGCATTGTGGGTTGTCCACTGTCCACTACTGCAGTTTTTAAGGGACTCACGAAAGTAAAAAGTCTCGACATTTGCAATGCGCCAATGCCAGATTACCAGTCACCATGGATTACGACTTTGGAGTGTATTGTACGTAGAGGTAGCGTGTTAATTGAGTCGGGTTGGATTAGGTTATTTCGTTCAAACTTGCTGCATTTTGTCGTTATGGATCGGGTTGAATTAAGTCATTTCGGGTATTGGGTTGATTTTGAATGTGCCATTATCGGGTCATTTCATGTTCTATTCGTTTTCGGGTGTTACTAGACCTGCCAAATGGGTCAGTCATATTGGTCATTTTGGGTGAGTCGGGTCATTTATCGTCCGGGTCATTTTGTGTCTATGGGGTCACTTCAAATCGAGAGTCGAGATACGGCCGGTTCGAATTTACCGGTTTGGTTTAGGTCACACTTTTAGAGTCATTTCGGGTCTTGCGGTTCGGGGCATATATGGACCAGGTCACTTTTATCAGCTCCAAGTCTGAGTCACTGCGAGAAAAGTCATTTCAAGTAAGTGGTAAAAAGTTTTAATCAATAACGATTTGACTAACAAAGGTTATTTTTGCAAATTTACTTTTAGCAAGAAGTATGAACAAATACTCTCGTCGTTCTGGTAATTTGTTTACCTTTGGTTTTGACACAAATACCAAGAAAATAGGAGGGGGCAGTTTTTGTGGTTATTAAATGACAAGGGAAAATTGAGTGTTGAGGTTCAAATTGCCCCTCAAAGACATTTCTAAAACAGAAAGGTAAATAATTGACTTAGACTATTGTTAGACACTTCGAAATTAAAAAGGTAAACAAATGACCAAGACAGTTTATCTTAATGTAAGCTTAACCATTTCAGATAAGCAGGACATTTCTAAAACAGAAAGGTAAACAAATGATTCGAAGTTTATCACGTCGATCACTTTCGATCATTTCAGATAAGCTTAACCATGGACTTGGTAGTGGATCTAGAATTCTAGATGAGACAATTTAGGCCTGGTCAACATTAGGTTAGACATCAATCATGGTTAGGGTTGGGTCTGAGTTGGGTTATGTCAATTCAAGTATCAGATCACATTAGAGTTGATTATTATGGTTAGGATTATCTAGTCGAGTTAGGTCAATTCAGGTCCCATTTCATATTCAAGTTATTCACTTTTAAATCAGTTGTGGGTCTCAAATCAAATCTACCTTATCGGGTCTAACCCTATCTTTTTGAATTAACAATCAATTAATTATGGTGTGAAAAAAACACAAGCATGAACGAGCCACATCCACCCAAATACAATCAAAAGAAGGTACATTACACAAACGTGTTGTCACTCGAATAACCTGAAATAATCCAAACAATCTTAACCACCCACACACCAAATCACATGAATTTGCTTAGATTGTCACTGTACACATAATCAATCACCAGAATCCCACAATTCACTGTCAAATTCCCAACAAAAATTTACAAAAAAAGGAAAAAAATGGGTGAAGTAGTAGTAGTAGATGAATCAGTGACAAAAGAACATGGTAAAATAGTTGAAATTAATCCAAAACCAAGTAATGGGTTAAGTTCTAAAGCTATTGATTGGTTTGAAAAAATGGCAGTTAAATTGTTTTATGGTAATCCTAGTGGGTCCCGTTTTTGGTTATCTGGGAATTTTGCACCTGTTGAGCATGAAACTCCTCCTGCTCTTCATTTACCTGTTCAGGGATTTCTTCCTGTCTGTATTTTGTTCTCTCTTTAGTTTTGTTTTTTGTTTTAGTTTATTCTGTGGCGGAGTCGGGATTTGTTGTTTAGTGGTTTATTAATATGGGGTGGACGTGTTAGGGGGCGAACTAGTAATGCGAGTAATTATGGGATTCTAAGGGGTTAGTAGGGACGATCGCCTTGAAAAATGGAAAATTTTCGAGTTTTATTTTTCATAGTGTACCTAACTCCATTAGTAGTTTGCCCCCTAGCAAAATTCCTGGCTTAGCTAATGCAATAACTGTGAGGAAAAAGAAGAAGAAAATTTAAGTATAAGTTCTTAGTTCCTTCGCCCAATCATTTGTTTACGTTTTATATATGTTTTGTCAGGGGTATTTTAATCAAAGGTAAACAAATGACTATGACGAGGGATTGTTTTTCCAATCATAGGGAAGCTAGTAGTGACTACTGACTAGTGATTATTGTTGCTCCCTTTAATCTATGGTAAATTTAAAACTATGTACAGTAAGAGTTTAAAGCATTAACTGTAAATTTTGGTTCCACTACTGCACAAGTAGGTCAAGTACAGACATAGCATTACTCGTGCTGCATCTCATAGTACAGAGGGATGATGGAAAATTGAATGAAAGTGGGTGTGGTTTGAATTACAGGAATGCATGAACGGGGAGTTTGTCCGGGTCGGACCCAATCCTAAGTTTGCACCTGTTGCTGGATATCACTGGTAACTAGCTAAGTAGTAATCCTAGTTGAAGAATCATGTTTCCTTTGTTTTTGCCGACATTCATTTGCTCACATTATGTTGTGTTGTTCTCTCTGCAGGTTTGATGGAGACGGGTGCGTATGTTTGATCAAGTTTCCACCCTCTTTTTTCTTATCGTGTAACTCTTAAACGTGATGGTTGCTCAACTCACTTCAAAATTGTTTTTACAGAATGATACATGGTCTGCGCATTAAAGATGGTAAAGCATCTTATGTCTCGCGTTATGTAAGGACTTCTAAGCTGAAGCAAGAAGAGTTCTTTGGAGGAGCTAAATTTATGAAGGTTAACCCTAAACGACTCGTGACCATTCATTTACGGAGTACCATTCTTTAGGCGTCATGTGATTGATGTTTATCAACCTCAACCTCTATTTCGCTTTGCAGATTGGAGATCTCAAAGGGTTTTGGGGTTTATTTACAGTTAATATGCAAATGCTGAGAGCTAAACTCAAAGTATTGGATATGTCTTATGGACATGGGACAGGTACAACTATTGTTTTCCTGCTAGCTTGATTTTTGTTCGTACTAGCAAAAAGCATTGTCGGATGGATCATATGTATATATATGAGTGGAGTTGAGCAACTCTCCTTGCAGTTAAATGAATTTGAATGCCAAAATGTTATCTGAGACTTGTGTCTTCCCTTTTCAGCTAATACTGCTCTTATATACCACGATGGGAAACTTCTCGCACTTTCAGAGGGAGATAAACCTTGTAAGTTGTTATCTTCTTCTGTTTGGCAGTTACTACTTGCGTAAACTTACTGGTTTTAATCTGCGTAAAATATTGGTTAAGAGTGTTCTATCTAGGCTGTTGACTAAATGATCAGTGGGAAAACTTGACATAGTTTTGAATATTTACGAAAATGCTTACACTGTACCTTGATCGTTAAATTCAACTTATTGCTTGGAATGATCGAAGGATTCTTGTACTCTAATTGATTGGTTGGATGGAAGGTGTTATCAGATAAGCTCAGTTCTGTTGGTTTTGGGGAAAATGTTCTATTCTTGAGATCTAGCTGTTCAATATTAGGTCTGCCAAGAGTAATCTTGGTGAATGCCTGAAGGATTGTAGCGTAGCGACTTGAGAGAAGATATAGTGGACTAGTTATTATAGTCTACGCAATATGCTCTTGCTTCTCCTAGCTAATAAACAGCAAAACTTTATTAGATGTTTCTTAATCTTCATAAGTGATCCAAAGAGCAGTATTTATTCTGTTAAGTGGGTAATGATTTCATTATGGTGTCCACATTTACTTGATATTTATCGTCTGTTATAGATGTTATTACCATGATTTTGCAGCAGGAAAAACATGTTACTGGAGAGTAGGCTCATTTAGTATTTTTGCCCATGTCTGTGTTGCCGATCCCAAATCATTTTGGGATTAAAGCTCTGAAGTTCTTGTCTGTGATGAGTAGTAAAGTCCAGTGAAATTCCGCAACTTTTCTTCCTGTCTTATTTTTTTACCCCTCATGTCCGTCTCAAAGTCAGCATGTGCTTCTACCGTTGATATGTGCCATATGACCTAGATGGAAATTGTACATGGCTTTTATGCAAAAGTATGCGGCAATCTTCTTGTATATGTTACTGAATCTTCGTTTTTTTTATTTGACATAGATGCTGTTCGGGTTTTAGAAGATGGTGATTTACAAACCTTGGGATTATTGGACTATGACAAGAGATTGTCCCACACTTTCACAGCCCATCCTAAAGTTGATCCAGTAACAGGTAGAGTCTTTGATGTTTTTCTATGAACTTATGCAAGACTGCTTATTCTCTTTTAACCCCCATTAACCAGTCTTCCGGTGCAGGTGAAATGTTTACTTTCGGCTACTCCCACAGTCCACCATATGTCACATACAGAGTCATATCAAAAGATGGATTCATGCACGACCCTGTACCGATAACCATACCTGCTGCGGTCATGATGCATGATTTTGCCATCACTGAGAACTATGCTATCTTCATGGACCTTCCTTTATACTTCAAACCAAAGGTTAGTCTGTAAGAGCTGTCTTTTGTGCTTATGGTGTTAAAATGAAGTTTGCGTTTTTTATTAGACTACATGACAATGCCTAATGGAGATGAAATGAAGTTTAGCTATGTTTTTTGGACTGCATGTTTGTCGGACTGAGTGCCGGGAAGATCTTTCATCCTACACATGTTATCAAGAAAATGGTACTGTATTACTTTGGGGTAAAAGTAGCGAAAAACAGAATCGTGTTATAACCCTATGATATGTCGAATGTTGAGGTTTATAGCGTCTTAGTTTTGTAATGATATCGGTTGTGTAGGTTTTGCAATAGGTTAAATTTTGATTGTCCGCGACATTAAAACACAGTAAGTTAAGAATCCTCTTAGTTACGGAACTGACTAATTTCACAGATACTAATAACAGTCACCCAGGCTACTTCTGATGAGGTGTTGCTACATGTTGATTGTGACACAAAGCCTTGATTTTCGTGAGAACATTAAGCTCAGTTGTGATTACCTTTGATATCTGGATGTGACTTGTGAGACATATTTTCCAAGGATCCATATTATCTTCAAGTGATTATAATTTTTACTCCGAAAAAATGACTATCATAGTCCGTGTTTTCATTAACTTGTTCCTCTGGTTCCCATCCCTCCGCCCAGGAAGCTTGTTGGTTTCTTCTGGCTATAACATTGATCGTATCTTTTATGCATCCAGGAAATGGTGAAGGAAAAGAAATTAATATTTTCTTTTGACTCGACAAAAAAGGCTCGCTTTGGCATACTACCACGATATGCGAAGAATGAAAGTTTGATCAGATGGTTTGAGCTTCCAAACTGCTTCATATTCCACAATGGTGCGTGCAATTGTTTCTTGTTACCCATCAGTTTTTTTAAGCATCTTCTCTGTATATTATGGAAGGAGATAGCACAAGAATTGCAGGATTTTTTTTTATTATGCGGAAAGCCCAAAAGTAACATACGAACCATGGGATTAGCACAGTAAATTCTCCACCATACCTACAAGATGATAATAGGATTACAAGTCCTCATCCTAATTTGATATGTATGAGCGTATCAATATTTCTCCCAAAAAAAAAGTTATGTGGATCTCTTAATAATTTCTGAAATTAGGAATTTTTTCAAGTTCCTCACTTTTGTAGATGCTCACTACCTTCAGTTCAGCTAATGTGGAATCCCCTTTGACGAATAACTGGATTCATAATGCTCACATTGTTGACCCGTTTACAGCCAATGCATGGGAAGATGGAGATGAGGTTGTTCTGATTACTTCTCGCGTCGAGAATCCTGATCTAGATATGGTTGGAACTGCCCAAGAAAGAGTTGATAATTTTTGTAATGAGCTGTAAGGAAACTTCAAGGCCGCTTTTGAAATGGAGTGTCCTTTCTCTGTTTGCGTCTTTTCATTTATATTCTCGTCTTTGAATTCTATTTACTTCCGACAGGTATGAAATGAGATTCAACATGCAAACCGGCCTTGCTACACAAAGAAAACTATCAGGATCTGCGGTGGACTTCCCTAGAGTTAATGAAAATTACACTGGCAGGTACTGTAGTTGGTATACTTGATTCGTTCCTTTTGTAACCCCTCTCACGACGACCCATGACAAGGAATGGAAATCAGCGTAATATGTAAATATAAGTAATCATATTTATATTGCATGTGTTGTGCATGAAACACAGGCGTCAGAGGTATGTGTATGGCACCATTTTGGACAGCATTGCAAAAGTCAAGGGGATAGCCAAATTCGACTTGCACGCTGAAGCAGACAGCAGCCAAACCAAAATTCAAGTAGGAGGATGTGTGCAAGGTATCTTTGACCTTGGTCCTGGAAGATACGGATCAGAGGCTATCTTTGTTCCTCGTGAACAGGGAACAACAAGTGAAGAGGATGATGGGTATCTAATCTTCTTCGTACATGATGAAAACACTGGGTAACTTCCTTTCTGGCTCTCTGAATCATGGTCTGTGGAATGCGTCATTGATCTCTATCTGAGACTTGGGAGTAAAACTAATATTCTGTATTTTGTGATTTGCAGAAAATCATCTGTCAATGTAATTGATGCAAAAACAATGTCTGCTGACCCCGTCGCAGTTGTGGAACTGCCCTCTAGAGTTCCATATGGATTTCATGCATTCTTTGTTACAGAGGTTAGTATTGATTTAACAATCGAACATTTTACTGTCGGTTTAAATATATAGAGACTTCAAGTCCAAAGAGAGTTGGCTATTTAATAGCGTAGGATATATAGTGGTCATATTTCGAGTAGTCGCACTGGCATATGCAAGAATTTGAGTTTTTCTTGTGGGGTGATGTGTGCAGGAACAATTGAAGGAGCAGGCTGCACTATAATTGGATCTCGGAAGCGCTTGAAGAGCAATCTCATCAGTCATCACAAATTGGAGAAGTGTCTGTATACGGCAATTCTCGTTCGCTCTATTACTCGTTGATTTATCCTGTTATATGTATAAAACACCAACAGGAAATCGCTGATAACAGTCACGTCTGTTATTAGCGTATATATACACGAAGAAGATACAGAAAACATGAATCCTCAATGTTAATGTACAATTACACATTCTTGTGAATTAATGTTTGGCTTCCGTAGCAATCGTTGCCTTTTGCTGAATTGCATACAGAAAACCTTCAAACCTGTTTGTTGAAGTTTACAGTCCACCAAATCATAAACTTCGAAGCTAAATTACAAGGGGCAAAATGCATATTTAGGTGTCTTATTATCACACAAGTACAGTTGACTTCACCCCGTAAAAAGGCGAGTTGATTGCACAAGGGAAAATAGCAACATGCAGGTGTCGTAATACATTAAGCAGAGCCAAGAATGAATTGCCCGGGACTCTATACTCCTCCAGGGTGACTGCTGGCTTTCATCCACAATGAGATAAAGCGGCGACATCCTGATGGATTTATGGTGGACCCCTACTTAACTGAAACAAAACCGTTCATCTTCATTCCTCCCTGACCCCGACCATCGTTAGAGCCACTCGACTGAGAATGGTAAGTCGATGGACCGCTGACTACATCTCTGCCACCATTGGACTGTAACTCTTCTTTGTGCTGTTCTGAAATCATCAGACCCTTTGACCCTCGCTCCTTCCACCAAGCATTTCCACTGTACTGTGAAGATAACGTGGAGTCAGATGGATGTCCGTCATATTTGGAATTCGCGTTGACCTCTTCTTCAGAATTGTCCTTATTTTCGTTGAGTTCCTTTGTATTTAGAAAGCGACCTCCAGCACCTCTTGCTCTCCGCAAAGCATGTTTATGGCGAGATTCATGAAGATATGGCTGAGTAAATAAACCACAAATTTCAGAAACTGCTGGAACATGATAACTTTCAGTAACTGCTTTAAACCGAACCATTTTGCAAAAGATATGGGTAGAATAAGAAGTACCTTCCTATTTTTAACGACTTTCTTCTCCAACTCAGCCTTAGCGCGTATCTGTCTGCGTCTCATAATTCCATGGTATTGTTTCGCATTCACATAAACAGGTTCTTCTTCCATTGCAAAAGGCAGTGCCATTCTACTCTGGTGCATTCCATATAGCTCTGGATTTACCTGTATGTTAAATGTACCACCTGTTTCTTCGCTCTACTTTGCCAAGTAAAATACACAAAACATAGACAAAAAAAAACGAAAAATGTAAACGACTAGGCAGCAGGGTGACAAATCCGCATTCAACTGTCAAAACATACCTGCTGTGAACAAGTCATAAATCCACCATAAGTTGGATCCTGAAATGAATTTGATGTCAAAACCTGCAAGCAGCGAGTTTTAAATCGTTTCTGAGTCTAATACTGAATTTAATTCCAAGCAGCAATATCTTTTAATAAAATATTGACCTATGCTCGATTGCTCCGGACACTGCTGATTCTTACCAGTGAGTTACCAATTGCTGCAAGTTGAGAAGTGGACGACGTGCCAATATGTTCCTGCATCGAAGATGGCACTTGTCTGAGAGCCTGTTGTTCTTGCGCAGTATCCCTATCTGTTGTTTGCAGATACAAGTAAATGCCATTACATTATGAACTTTGAACCATAAACAATCATATACGGAGTAAAAGTTTTAAATCAACACAAACTAGGATAAAAACCATCAAATATTTGCTAACACTAGCTTTAGATCTTGGATGGAGGAGTCAAGTCAGCGGAATCCTTCCAAGTTCCAACCAGACGATAGTTGCTGCATATAATTCTACGATTCATGAAGCTAGACTAGTACGGAGTAATATTTATGCACTTTGAGAGCTAGTAGTCACAGATCTGGTGAGCCTAAAGTAGATCAGGGAGTTTGTTTATACTTTATTATCTGAGAAGTAAGGCCAACAAACGCCGAAGACAAGATCACAAAAACAAAAACAGATTTCAGGAAAAGAATATGAGGTATTATATGTACCGGAATGAGGAGGCAATGAGTGGCTATTCTTACAAAACATAGCTCCGAAATCCTGCAACCCATTATGGTGCAGGGAGAAACTGTTGATTGGTTCTTCCTGCATCAAAGTAGGCGCGACAGCAGTGTCGCGCATCCCACGCCACCATGGATGTCCAAATGACACAGATGACGCGGCTCTAGCTTTCGCTTCAGCCTCAGCCTCAGTTGTCATCTATCACTTGATCCTTTATTAATCAATATCTACATAAATTTACAAGATCTACATATTACATGATGCCAACTGAATTGCAGGCCAAACACAAAATACTCCTACACTTAAAATTGGCGATATTAGTTTACGCTTATGGTTGAGGCTCAATCAATGGTTTAGTCTCTACAACTTAATTACCAACATAATCCATATAAGATCACAAAATTTATTTACTTCCTCAGTCTCTTCAGATTCTTTACCTTTTTTTAAAAATACTTCTTATAAATACCTAAAAGTGTAAAGAATCTGTTGCGACGGAGGTAGTATAAGATAAAATTTTCATAGGCAAACAAAATTTCCTAAGCTCAACATACAAGTAGAATTAAGTGTAGTGAAGAACATACCTGGCTAGGCCTATGACTAGTGAGAGCGGAAAATGGGACAGAGGATCCGGACTCGTAATTCAGTATGGAAGTGTCCTGTTATGGAAATTAGAACATAGAAAAAGGTGAAAAAAGTTAGTACAACTTCAAATCCCAAAAAAAAATGAAGGAAAAAAAGTGTAAAAAAAACATACAACTTGACTAATCCACAAATCTAGGACATATGATCAAGGAAAAGGGTGTACCAAAAGAAGTGAAAATATGGAAAAAGTTAGAAAAAAATGTGGAAGTTCAAGGTTGCATCCTTAAGAGAGACAAAAACACCCTGAAATGTAATTAAGCACTGTAATTACATAAGGTAGAAAGAAGAAGGAAGAAATTATCAGGACACAAAAAGACAAAGTTGATGACACAATAAGTGAGTACTACATTTAGTTTACTTACACATTAAAATAATCATAATAATGTGATTCATTACAAGGTTCAATAATTTAGTAATTTTTTAATTAGTTTCTCTCTATACGAACATATTTGTCTTAAGATTATAACTAGACCTGATAAATGATATCCGAACTTGATCTGAGCCCGAGTTGACCCGTTCTGATCATTATCCTTACCTAATTTATAATAATAGACCGAAACTACTGACTCGGTCAGCATGCAATCTGGTTGACCCGTTTGCTAGGTCTAAGTTCAAAGGGTCATATAGCATCTCACTTGCATAGATATAACAAGTTTTGCTCCTCTCAAAAAAAAAAAAAAAAAAATATAAAAAATTTCACTAATCCATCAGCATATTGTTTT